>JAMJFZ010003914.1:1167500-1222500 GCA_026225945.1 Cricetomys ansorgei
AGTCAGAAAGAAAATAATATTACCACAAAATTTGATTGAATTTTAAGCAAGTTTCTTTGCTTTTTGTGGGGTTTTTTTGTTGTTGTTTTGTTTTTCCAGACAGGGTTTCTCTGTTGTAACTCTGGCTATCTTGGAACTCACTTTGTAGACCAGGCTGGCTTCGAACTCACAGAGATCCTCCTGCCTCTGCCCCCCCAAGTGCTGGGATTAACGGCATGCGCCAACACTGCCTGGCTCAACTCCTGGCTTTAAGCAGGCTTTTAATACTAGCCAGTAATGATAGAAGCTGGGCAGGACCACATGCCCCCCTCTCAGAGCCCTCCCCCAGGACCATGTGGAGGTTCCCCTGAGACTCTGCCATGATGACCACAAGCTGTAGCTTGTGGCAGTTTTTAAAGGCAGATCCTAGGAGGCTATGGGTTTCCCAGCAGGCCCAGCCAGGGGTGAGCACACACACCGATGTGTTTCCTACCTGGGCATCTCCAACCTACTTGTTTCCTGTCTGGGTATCCCTGCCTTCTACCTGGATATCTCCTGCCAAAATCCAGTCAGGGTCAACCATATATCCCGTATCATAATTAAATTTGGACCTGGATTTACATTTCCCCCCTTGTATAACTCTTGCAAATATTTGACAATGGAATAATCATTAAATTATTAGTAATAGTTTTATTTATAATTAATAATTGCAAACATTAATATTAATTAAATTTAATTAAATAAAATTCATATTAATAAAATAAAAATCATTAAATTAATGACACTCATACAGGAATATATCAATCTACTTGGCATTAATGATGCCATGGCCAACAGTAATTAGCAGAAACAGAAGGGTTAAAGGCCTTGGAATGGCTCCCATCAGTTAGAACAATTTAAGTTAATGAATCTAGCTGTTGATAAATCTAGGTCTACTTGACTTTTAAGTAAGTACCCCTCTTGGTATGCCAATAGGCATTGCAGGCAGTCATTATGTCTCCAATGTCAGGGAGATTTCTTTTGACTAAAAGTCTCAGCCTGAAGAAATGGGATACCATAGTCTCTTAGACTACTTCCTGCTGAAATTGGGGCATAGTAGTCAGGGGCCCCAGGAAGGCTGGTAAATTAGTCAAAAGCTGGGGGGTTCAGGCAGTGTGATGTTTATCTGAAACATCTGGTTCACTGATCCAGCTGAGGGGACAGGAGTGATCACATGGCTGGAGTGGTCCATATCAGCTCTCAGCAAGTCCAGGACTTGCTGTCTGCTGTCTGCAGCAGCCTGTAGCTGATTTCTGAGTGGTGTCTGTCAGTTGAGTGGAAATCTGCTGAAACATATATACTAGAGACAGAAGCTAAAGTTTAAGAAACTTAAAGGAACTCTTAGGTCCATAGTTCTGGCAGTTGGGAAAGGATTTCCAAGTCCAGGGAAGAGAGATAATCATACCCTCAGGAATAAGCAAGTGGAGACTTAAGTTGTGTTTATCTGGAGTCTGTTTGACCTGTAGGAGGTGGATCCAAATCCCGTGACTCTTTGGATTCCCTGAATCTTACATGAATTTTTAGTTTACCAAAGGAAATAATAGTCAGCATTATCACTGTTTATAATCTGTACTGAAATCCATATTGTAGATAAAGCAGCTAACAGATGTCTGTAAAACAGCTGGAATAGATTCACACTTTTAAGTCATAGCAAAAGTTATGGGCTAAAAAGCATGAACATTTTTGTCTGTTTAGAGAGCTGGGTATATAAACTCGACTGAAATGTTTTAGCTGGGTGAACTCTTTAATTCCTGACCCTTAAGTCCTAAAACTCTGAACCTTTGAAATCTTAGTATCTTAATCGATGTATCCTAATCTTTTTAGACCCATAGAACTTGCATAGACTTTTTTTTATTTAGTCATTTACTAAAGATATGATTAGTTAATATCGAGAGTAGTCATTGTAAAGCAAGTTTTTGCAAAAACTTATACCTGAAACCTGTTTTTTGTTAAATATGAAGCCTGTCAGAAAGGCAAAGCTGTTTGTCTTTTAGCAGGAGCTCCAGTAGCTCTATGAATTGTACTAATAAGGTAGACATAATAAACCTTGGGAGGGTCTGGCTAGTTGTCTGTTGCTATTAGATTACTTAACTAGTTAGTCGTTGATACCATCAGAGAGCTGAGGAGAATAAACCAATTAACCTATATGTCAATTAAAATGACAGAGACTTATCCATACCTAGACAGTTGACCCTGGGCTCAATTGTTCTCCATGACTTTATTGGGGGGCAGAGGTCTCAAGGCAATGCCAGTCAGAAGATACTTTTCTATGCAAAAGAACTTAGAAGGACCCTATTCTGTCCATCCAAAGCAGGGCGATCCGCTCCCCAGTGTCCTGTTTTGTCCACAGTTTAGGCAGGTCCATGGCAGGTGAGGCATTGGGGCAGTTCTGCCCACTTGTTAGCATTACAATCTAGGTGAAGTTGTTCTGCCCCCATCATCTTCTTTGAAGATCTTGGGTCACTGCTAGGATCTGGGGTCTCTGTCATAGTAAGTTTTATCACTAAATATTTAAAAGTCATATTAAGCAAAGACCAATATCTATTAAGACTCTATTAAGTGAGGTGGTGGTAGTACACGCCTTTAATCCTGGTACTCTGGAGGCAAAGGAGGCAGATCTCTGTGAATTAATTCAAGGCCAGCCTGATCTACAGAGTAAGTTCCAGGACAGTCAGAAAAAAAACAAAAACAAACAAACAAAGACTCTATTAAGATTTGTAAGAGTCTATTAAAATAATACCTGAGCTAAACAAACTTTGTTTTCCTAGATATCTGTCTCAGGCTCAACCTTGAAGACATATACAGGAAGCTAAATAAAGTTTATTAGTACTTAGCATGACTACAGCATAGTTTTGAAAATATTAAAGAACTTGACCATCTATAAGGTGACTATTGATCTGTATGTACTTTAAATCATACAGGCCATAGAAAATCTGGCAATTTTATCTTTTGGCCTTTTTTTTAAGTATCCTATAGCTTTATAAAGCTGTTTTTAAAATAACTAAAAATTTTAATTCTATGTAAAACTCTGAATTTTCTTTAAGCAGTTAAAAAAATCATAACTGTGTTTCTGTAATACAAAAGTAATAAAATAAAATGCCTTTTTATCTCAAGTGGAAAAGTCAGTCACATGGTTGTCTCCTCCCCAAGTGAGAATTAGATCAAGAAGGTAGCAGCTGTATGACAAAGCCATAAAATGTTGTTTGCATTTAAAAATGGCAGCACATCATGTAGTCTTAAGACTACCCATGTATACATTTAAATTATTAATTCATGCCAGAAGTTTTTATGTTAACCTTTTAAATAGAATTTATAGATTTTTAACCATATCCAGTAAATTTATACATCTGGAGGTATAAGAACTTCACAAACTAACAGACCTGTTAGTTTACTAACCTGGGACTGTTTGCTTTGTTTTTGTTTTTTTTTTCCTGCCATAGCATTAAGATGGCGTTTTTGACTCTAGACATAAGAGAAAAATTTTAAAGCATACTCAGGCTTGGGGAAAGAGTATAATCCAATTTCAGAGTCAGCTTTTAATAAAGCAGAACAGAATAAGAATTTTATATCTTTTACATTTAAAAGGCATTTGAATTTCTGCTTGACTGGATTCAGCAGCCAGAGAGATACATTCTGAGCTCTGGTTACAGACAGCAACAGAGACAAAAGAACATTATTGCCGAGAAACACAGAACACATATTTAAAAAAGCAATCAGAAACGAAATACCTCTTTTGGGCTACACACACACACTCACACACACAACAGCTGCATACACATAGATGACAAAAAACTTAACTCTACAAATTTGTAAGCACGCTGTTGTAGTTGGCATGTCAGAACAAAACTTAACTTTGTGTCAGAACAAAAACTTAACTTTGTAACTTTGCAGAGAAGCCGTTGTAGTTGGCACATTGGGCATGCAGCGAGGGCTCCTGCAACTTTGCTAACACGGGACAGTACCTTCACAGACAGGCAAAACATGGGACAACACAAAACAAACAAACAAACAAAAACCACAACAAATGGAAGGCCCTTCTTCCTTGAATAATTAGAGAAGGAATTAGTGACCTCTCATGCTAGACTATCTAAGCCCTGTGGCTGGCTCCCAGTGCACTGAGGTGTCTCTGGGTCCAACTCCACCTATGGGCACAGGTGCTGGGCCTTGTTGAGTTCCATTCTTGGTCCCCAGTATTCACCAGTGCCCAATTAACCAGAAAATGTGGGCCATAGAACTTCTTCTTCGCCCTAGACCAGGTTAAATTGGTCTTGTCAGATGGAGATGCTACACAGAACCAGAAACTTACCAAAAAGAAAAAATGCTTGCTGTTCCCCTTGCTCTTTACCTCGAGTTTGCAGAACTCAACCACTTCCTGCAGACTCAAATCCCTCCCTGGGGTTGCCTCCTGGCCTCTTAAGTTTCCTCCAGTGAGAAGCAAAGCTCCTGAATTTGGGTGGAATGGTTTTCATCTCGCTGGGGCCTCCATATTTAAATTCCAAATCAGTGGAGAAAAAAAATTGCCACAAAGTTCAATTTTATTTTATATTATTATTATTATTGTTATTATTATTATTTTCTTTTTCGAGACAGGGTTTCTCCGCTGTAACTCTGGCTGTTCTGAAACTCACTCTATAGACCAGGCTGGCCTGGAACTCACAGAGATCTGCCTGCCTCTGTCTAAAAAGTGCTGGGATCAAAGGCATGCACTGCCACCACCCGGCCTCAGTTGAATTTTAAGTAAGCTTTTAATACTGGCCAGTAATTATAGAAGCTAGCTAGGACCACATGGTGACCCCCCCCCCATCCCTCTATGATGGCCAGAACTACCTGCAGATTCCCCTTGGGACTCTTCTATGATGGCCAGGACCACATGGGGACTACTCCATGGTGGCCACAAGCTGTAGTTTGTGTGGGTTTTTAAAGGCAGATCCCATGAAGCTATGGGTTTCCCATCAGGTCCAATCACCTGTGATGACATGTCTGATATATTTCCTACCAGGGCATCTCCTGCCTCCTACCTGGATATCTCCTGACCATATCCAATCACGGGCAAGCAAACATATATTCTGTGTCATTAGTTATGTTTGGACCAGACTTACACAAGGAGAATGGTCACATCCCCAGGGTGACATCTGTTCCGGGTTGATAAACTCTGTAGTGGTGTTTATAAACTCTCTGCATAGTAAAGGAGGAACATCTGCTCCTGCCTCCATCTCCTGAGTGCTGGGATTGCAGATATGCACTGCACCCAGTTTATGGGGTTCTGGGAATGGAACACAGGGCCTCATGTATGCTAGACAGACCCTGTATCAACCCAGTTCCATCCCCAGCATGCTCAGTCTTTGAACTTCCCAGCACTTGGGAGGCTGAGGCAGAAGGGACAGCCAAGAGTTGGGGCCAGGCTAGACTACATAGTGAGTTCTCTGCCCAGCCACTCAAATTTTACTGCAGCTGGGGTCACATCTTCTGTGTGTAACATCTGGGGCTAGTCGACCCATGGAAGGCTTGAATACACGGAACATGCTCTCCTCACGCAGGAGAGGTCTGAGTGAGACTGTGTCTCAAAACACTGAGAAGGGAACTTGAGATGGCTCAGCTAATAAAGGTACTTGCTGCCAAGCTGGGAACCTGAGCTGTATCCTCTCAACCTTCAGGATGGAAGCAAGAAGAGAATCCAGCAAGTTGAGAGCATTCGAGCCCTCCAGAGGGCATGTCAAAGCCCAGGTGTCGCACCCGGAGGTGACCTCCGCTGAAGTGGAATTTGAGTGGCCGGGAGGGAATAAGAGCTCTGGAGCAAGAAAGAGCCCGATGTCAGGAGGCTGAGATCTCAACCAGAAGGAGGGTCTGCAAGACTTCAGAACGGGGAAGTTCCGGGGTCGTGACAATAGGCGTGACTTCGCCGGCTCTGACCAAACGGTCTTAGATAAGGGAAAGCAGGCTCGCTCGCGCCTGCGCGGTGAGATAAGGTGGGTGTGGTAAGCCAGAGAGAGGTCCAGTGCGGGGCGGGGCTTGCTCTCTGACCACGCCCACCGTATCCGGGTGCTTTGAGCCGCCAAGATGGCGCTGGCTACGGGAGCTCGAGTACCTGCAGCGGCCGAAGCCGGACCCGGGAGCCCGGCGCCGGGTATCGAGTAACGCTGTTCTGGCCGCGGGGCTGCCTTTGAGCGTCCGCAGTTCCCCCGACCTCGGGGGACACCTGCGTCCTGCCTCTCCGGCGCGTCCATGAACTCCGTGTCGCCGGCTGCGGCGCAGTACCGCAGCGGGAGCCCGGAGGACGCGCGCCGGCCCGAGGGTCGCCGGCCCCGGGGACAAACCCGGATCCCGGATCCTAACTGCCTAGGACTTTCGGGGTCGGGTGGGGCAGCTCTCGGCTCATCTGGGACCGACTTCACGGAGCCTGACGAGGTGGACAAGTTCAAAGCCAAGTTCCTGACAGCCTGGAACAACGTCAAGTATGGTGAGGAGGGGGTGCAGAGGTCAAGGGTGTCAGAGGGGTCAGAGTGAAGCAAACCAAAGCTTAACCTGTCCTGCGGATGATCCCATCCTTGGGGAGTCACCTGCTAGTCCAGGACCTGAGGCAGGTTATGTAGGGAATCTATCTTTTTTTTCCCCCCAAGCCCTGCCCATTGCTCCTGTTTGACCTTGGTCAGATTGCTTTCTTTAGGTCTGTTTACTCCTCTCGGTAAAATAGGTGCAATAGTAAGAACAGAGCTAGCAGGTATAATTCCAGTACTTGGGAGGCTGAGGCAGGATAATTACAAAGACTTTTGGGCTAGCCTGGGCTACATAGTGAGTTCCAGACGGGCTTGAGCTCATGAGACTGTCTCCAAAAAAAAAAAAAAAAAATCTGAAAAAGGGAGCTGGAGTTCACAACTGTCTGTAACCCCAAGTTCCAGGGGATCCAATACCTTAATACAGACATACATGCAGGCAAAACACCAAAGCACGTTAAAAAAAAAAAAAAAAGAATTGCACTGAGGTTTGGGGAGGTGCACACCTTTAAACCCAGCAGAGGCAGGCAGATCTCTATTAGTTCCAGGCCCACCCTGGTCTACAGAGTGAGCTCCAGGACAGCCAGAGTTACAACAGAGAAACCCTTTCTCAAAAAAAAAAAAAAACAAAAAAAAAAAAGAGAGAGAGAGAGAATTCGAAAAGGACCAGTGAGATGGCTCAGTGGTTAAAGGCATTTGCTACCAAGCTGAAGGGCTTCAGCTCCATCCTGGACCCACATGGTGGAAGGAGAACTGATTTCTGCAAGTGATCTAACCTCCGGACCCAAGTTGTGGTACTTATCCACACACATACACAGGCACACACACAAATAAAAATACACTTTACACATCTTTCTTACAACAGAGACCAACAGTAGAATGGCCCTGACTCCCTGGGTTGATGGTGGACCCTTATGAAGGTATAACTAAGTTCCAGCTGTGTTTTAGACAGACGTGGCATGGATTTTGCATAGCTGCCCCTGAGATCCCAGCTAGATAGGATATGGAAGGCCCATTGCTGAGTCTGTGAGTGCTTTAAGTTGCTGGGTGCTGCCCTGTGTCTCCCCAGGTTGGGCAGTTAAAAGCCGGACCAGTTTCAGCAAGATCTCCAGTGTTCACCTCTGTGGGCGACGCTACCGTTTTGAGGGAGAGGGTGAGATGTTGAATCTGGGACCAGGGTTGGGGAAGTCTCCTAGGGTACTCCTTGATTGCCAAACTGATTAGTTGGCTCTTATAGGTGACATCCAGCAGTTCCAAAGGGACTTTGTATCTCGACTGTGGCTCACATATCGCCGGGACTTCCCACCCTTGGCTGGGGGCAGCCTGACCTCAGACTGTGGCTGGGGATGTATGTTACGAAGTGGTCAGATGATGCTGGCCCAGGGCCTGCTCCTGCATTTTCTGCCTAGAGGTGAGTTGTGTGTGTGTGTGTGTTTGTGTGTTTGTGTGCTTGTGTGCACACATGCGTGCATTCTGCAGAGATACTGCCAGGCTTCTGGTCAGCACTTTAAATTGCTTACAAGGGGCTAGAGAGATGGCTCAGTGATTAAGAGTGCTGTCTGTTCTTCTAGAGCAATGGATTGCTCAGTACTCGGCAGCTTACAACTGTCTGTAACTCCAGGTCCAGAGGATCTGACACCCCCACAAGACATGCATACAGGCAAAAAACCACCAATGAACATAAAATAAATAAATTTAAAAATAAAACTGCTTACAAACAGAGTTGAACAGTACATTGGAATCCAAGCACTTGGGAGGTTGAGGCAGGATTTCTATAAGTCAGTAAAACAAGAACTTAAGTCAGGCATAGTGCCTGCCTGGAAACCTAGCAAGTGACTGGTGGAGGTAAGAGGAACAGAAGTTCAAGGTTATTTCCCTGGGCTACATGAGAACCTGTCTCAAAAAATTAAATAAAAATTAGTGAGGTGTGCACCACCACTCAGGAGGCAAAGGCAGGCATATCTCTGTGAGTTTGAGGCCAGCCTAGTCTACAAAGTGAGTTCCAGGGGAGCCATGATTGTTTTACATAGAGAACCCTGTCCCCAGAAATACAAAATAAATAAGTAAATACATACATAATACAGAAATAAATGGAGCTTGGAGAGATGGTTCAGTGGTTAAGAGCACTGGCTACACCTCCAGAGGACCTGGGTTCAATTTCGAACAGCTATATGGCATCTTACAACTGTCTGGAACTCCAGTTCCAGAGGCTCCAACACCTTCATACAGACAAACATGCAGGCAAAACATCAATGCACAGCAAATAAAATTTTTTTTAATTTAAAAAATAATAGGGGTTGGAAAGATGACTCAGCTGTTAGGAGCACTTGTTACTTGCAAAGGACTCAAGTTCAGTTCCCTGCAATCACATGGTACCTTGCAACCATGGGTAACTATAGTTCCTGGAAATCTGACACCTTCTTCTGGAGTATTAGAATTATGAGTCAAATATGAGGAGGTAGGAAAGTTGTCCCCAAACGCACTACATCTTTAACTACTAATTTCATCTCTTCATGTAGACTGGAGGTGGGTGGAAAGCACAGGACTGGCTCCCTCTGAGATGCCAGGGCCAGCCTCTCCCAGACGCCATCAAGGGCCTGGTCCCCGTGTGCCCCCACGATGGACCCAGGGTACACTGGAAATAGAGCAGGATCGTTGGCATCGACGGATTGTGTCCTGGTTTGCTGACCATCCCCAGGCCCCCTTCGGACTACATCGGCTAGTGGAGCTTGGACAGAGCTCTGGCAAGAAGGCGGGAGACTGGTATGGGCCCTCTGTGGTGGCACACATCCTCAGGTGAGCCCCACTGCAGGGAGAATGGGAGCTGCTGGTGACCCCCCAGGAACTTAAGCCTGTCTGCTTTTCTGCCCCAGGAAAGCCGTGGAGAGTTGCTCGGAGGTCACCCACCTGGTCGTCTATGTCTCTCAGGACTGCACAGGTGAGGCTAGGAATAAGCTTCTACCTGGAGCCAATTCCTCGGGGGCTGATGGAAGTTCTGGAGTAGAGGGACACTTGGGTGTAGATTGTAGGCACACCCTGAGGAGGTGTAGTTGGGGTTTCCCTTTCCAGCCTCTCTGCAGAACTCAAAAAGTCAAGTGAGGGGTTTGAGACAAGAGACCTGCCTTCACCCTTCTTCATGCCAGTCTCACTTTGTTTGTGTGCTTGGGTTGGAGGTCTATGCCATGGTGCACGTGGCGTCATGGGGGCGTAGGTTCCAGAGGCCAAGTGTGGGTCGTCATGCTTGGCAGCAGGTGCCTTTCCTTGTTTGACCATCCTGTCAGCCCTGTTCACCCTTAACTCTACAAAACTATTCTGCTGTGTTGGTAAGTTGGGTCTCCGCAGGCTCACAAGCTGTCAGAAGATCCAGTAACTCAGTGATCCAAATAGTGCCGGGTCAGCAAAATAGCTCAGTGGGTAGAGGAGCTTGCTGCAAAAGCCTGGCAGCTCCAGTCTGAACCCTGTCCTCTGAGCTCCAGGTGTGTGTTGTTGCATGTTCACCCTCATTGTGCACACACAGACACACATAATAATCAGTGCATTCTTTACAGAAGGGCTAGATGGGTGGCTCAGCGGTGAAGGTTCTTGCTGCCAATCCTGATGAAGGGGATGCATCTCCTGAACTCACATGGTTGAAGGAGAGAACTGACTCACACATGACTCATGAAAATACATTTAAAAAAAAAAGGTGCTCACAGCAGGTTGACCAGATTTTGATATTGCTTTCTTTCAGGTCAGCAGATTATATTTATAGAGCTTTGTTTATGTTGAGATAAGGTCTATTGTAGCTTGGGCTGGCCTCAAACCTACTAAGTAAGAATTATGAGAATGACCTTGAACTCCATCCACATCCTCCTGCCTGAGCCTGGAGAAGATTGCAGTTTAAAAGGGGCCTTTTGAGCCAGGCATGGTGGTGTACAAATTTAACTCTAACACTTGAGGCAGAGGCAGTCAGATGCTTGTGAGTTTTAGGTTAGCCTGATCTACATAATGAGTTTTAGTCAGAGTTGCATAGTGAAACCCTATCTCAAAAAAAAAAAAAGAGGTAGCTCAGTTGTTTGCAAAGAACTGAGTTCTATCACCAGAGCCCAGGCATGGGAGCAGGTGCAGACAGGACACTCTCTGGGGATCTCTGGCAGCTAGCCTAACCTGATTCCTGAGCCTCAGGCCAGTGAGAGACCTTTTCTCAAAAAACATCGGGGGGACAATATTCAAGGTTGCCCTCTGACCTCAAGAGTCCACACAGGCATGTACTCATACACACAGGTGAATATGCACTCATCTAGACACACAGACTATAACTCAGTGGTAAAGGATTTAAAAAACACACAAGGCTCTGAAATTGATCTCCAGCAGTATGAGAAACAATTTAAAGTGGGGACATGCTGGTGCCTGCTCAGAATCCCTGTTTTATTAGGATTATGGCTCAGGTGGTAGAGCGATTCCCTGGCATGCATAATGCCTTAGGTCATGCTGAACTCTGCATAAACCCATAGGTGGCACATACCCATCACCTCAGCACACTTGAGAGGTAGAGGCAGAGTGATTAGGCCTCACAATCATCCTGGCTACAGAGTTCTAGGCCAGTCTGGGACACATGAACTCAGGCCCTCACCCTTTATGTCAGTGGGACAGCTTCTTGCCTGGAGGTCCCAGAATTGTCCAGGACTTGGTGCACTTGAAAGACGTTCTTTGCTGATGAGGGCAGCATTGCTCACCAAGAGTTGTAAGGGTGGTGGTTTGTTCCTGGGGCTAGAAGGCTAGGTAGGAAGGTGATCTGCTGCCCTGTCTCCACAGTGTACAAGGCAGATGTGGCACGCCTGGTGTCCTGGCCAGATTCCACGGCAGAGTGGAAGTCTGTGGTCATCCTGGTGCCTGTGCGCCTGGGTGGTGAGACCCTTAACCCAGTGTATGTTCCTTGTGTGAAGGTAAGCATCTCCTGATGGGGCACCTCTGCCTTGGGGCCCTCAAAACTAACAGTCAGAGGTCATCCATGGGTGTCATTCTTCGGGATCTGTCTCCTTTTCTGTGTCTTGTTTTTTGGTGTGAGCTTTGTTTAGATATATTAGTGTATGTGGTGTATACACATGTGTATAGGTGTGCACATGTACAAGTGAGAGGAAGACACAGGGCGCCTGCTCTGTCGCACTTAATTCCTTTGTGACAGGGTCTCTCACTAGCCCTGGACCTGGAGTAGCAGCCAGCAGTTGCCAGTGATACCCTATTTCTGCTTCTGGGGCTTATCCTCATGCTTGGTCAGCAAGTACTCTTAACCTTTGAGCCATTTCCCCAGCTCCTACCTTGTTTTATAACAGTCTTTTGGTGGACCTGGAGTCCATTGAGCTGGCCAGGCAGCCAGCCCAGGAATCCATCTCCTTCAGTTTCCCCCTGCCACAATCATACCCACATGCTACCATGCTTTTTGACTTGGGTTCTGGGGATTGGATGCAGGTCCTCATGCTCAGCACGACCCACTAGTGACACAACTGCAACAGATCAGTCACCATCCTGGGGGTTGGGATCCAAACCCAGTGAAATGAACCAAAATTTTGAGTATGTTGGAGGGTGCACGTTCTGTTTGAGAACAGGCTGGAATGTTCCGCAAGGCTGGGGAGGGAAATCATGGTGGAGTTCTGCCAGTAGCATACTCACACCTTGAGTTTAGTCTCTAGCACTTAAGTGTATTTTCTTATTAAAATCAGACCTGTTACTGGGTGGTGTTAGCATGCTGAGGCAGGGGAATTTCTGTGAGTTCCAGAACAGCCAGAATTACAACAGAGAAACCCATCTGGGGGTAGGGGTGGGGGAACAGATGGACAAAAAACCAGACCTGCTATCCATCCAAGCACTGGGAGGCCGAGACAAGGAGGATCTAGACTATAAGGCCAAACTCAGTTACATAGCAAGTTGGAAGCCAGCCTGGACTGTGTCGGCTGGTCAGTTTGGCATTTCAACTCCAGTAAAGGGCATTGGTTACAGTAGAGCCAGAGGAAAGCCCCTCCTTGGTTTTCTAGAAAGCAGATGAGCCAGAAAAGTGTCCTAGGGAAAGGGGACAGCCCAATAGGCTCAGCCGGAAAGCCCCTGGCATGTTTGCACTCAGATGAAAAACCAAGTTCTCTTGTTAAGCCTAAAACAGCACACACACCATCCTTCATCGTCACTCACTGCCCCTGGCCCCGGCCACATTCTTGCTCAGGGCTTTCACTCTTCTGCCCTTGTGAAAGACCCACATACATACCCATTCCTACTGGTCTTTGCTGAGAAGTCTTTCCATGAGGCTTTTCTTGTTCTGGCTGTGTAGTGGGTGTGTGCAACTATGTCAGAGCTTGTGCAAGGCCAGGCTTCCATCCCCAGCACCAAAATAAATCAATAAAACTGGGCAGGGTGGCACAGTCCTGTAATCTTGGGAGGCTGAGGCAGGAGAATCTAGGGTTGAGGGCTAGCTCAGGCTATATTGGAAGACTCAAGCTATGTCTGGCCTCTTGGTGCACTCCTGGCACTGTAGAGCCAAGGAGGATCAGAAGTTTAAGGCAAGCCTTGGCTGTATGAGAGGAAGGGACTGCTGAGCATAGTGGCACACACATTTTATGCCAGCACTTAGGAGGCAGAGGCAGAGGCAGGCGGATCTCTGTGAGTTCGAGGCCAGCTTTGTCTACAGAGTGAGACCCTGTTCAAAGATGGTTAGAGATGGCTCAGTGGTTAGGAGGGAACTGCTCTTGGAAAGGTCCAGAGTTTGATTCATAGCACATGTTAGCTGTGCACAACTGCCTATACCTCCAGGTCCAGGGGTCTGACACCCTCTTCTAATACTGCACTCGGGTGCACATGCCCACTACTTCTAGCACTTGGGAGGCAGAGGCAGGTGGATCTCTGAGCTTGAAGCCAACTTGGTCTACAGAGCGATTACAGGATAACCAGGGTTACAGTGAGACCCTCAGAAAAGCATAACAAAATTTAAAGTTATGTAGCCCTTTTCTCTAGGTCTTTAGTCTGACATCTAGTTTCTGTTCTAGAATGTCACATCCGACTGGGTTGGTTAGCTTGATGGCTGTTCCACAGGATTCCCCTGGCTTTCAGAGACTCTAGGTACTCAGTTTGCTGAGCTAGTCTGACGTCCACTCTCTACTCTTGACAGGAGCTCCTGCGGTCAGAACTCTGCCTAGGCATCATGGGGGGCAAACCCCGGCATTCATTGTATTTCATTGGCTACCAGGGTAAGCCATAGCCCCATTCCTGGGCCACAGCCCTTTGCGCCTACCTCTTGCCCACCCCAGCTTACATCTGTTTCACAACCCCCCCTCCCCAGATGATTTCCTGCTTTACCTGGATCCCCACTACTGCCAGCCCACAGTGGATGTAAGCCAGGCAAACTTCCCCCTGGAGGTAAGCTGGTGACCTTTGGTGGGGGCTGCAGATATGAGCAGATTTGGGGTCCCTCAAACCTCTCTTGTTTGTCTAGTCCTTTCACTGCACCTCACCCCGCAAGATGGCCTTTGCCAAGATGGACCCCAGCTGTACTGTGGGGTTCTACGCTGGGAACAGGAAGGAGTTTGAGACTCTATGCTCGGAGCTGATGAGGGTGAGCTGTAATCCTAGGGGTGTTTTAGTGGTAGAGTCCCTATCACGTGCTAGACAGACACTGGGTTCCACCCACAGTCCATAAGAATGCTCATGCTTAACAATGGGAGGGAACATCAACTTGCTTTGTCTACCACCAGGAAGCTTAGCCCACAGTAAATGAGAAAAAAAAAAAAAAAAAAAAGCTTGGGCCATTGGCTGGGAAACAGGCAGCCACCTGGGAGGTCATCAGAAGGTTGGGCAGCTATTCACAGGCTGTGCACTGTCCAACTGCTGTGGCTGGTTCTGAAGATCCTGAACTGACACCACTTTCCTTCATCTTCCTGCAGATCCTCAGCTCCTCCTCAGCCACAGAGCGATACCCTATGTTTACTGTGGCGGAGGGCCATGCTCAGGACCACAGCCTGGATGCCCTCTGCACCCAGCTCTCCCAGCCCACACTGCGGCTGCCTTGCCCAGGACGCCTGAAGGCCAAAAGGCCCAGCTCTGAGGACTTTGTGTTTTTATAGTGGGAAGGGGTGGGGAAAAATGCCAGACTATTTATTTTTTTATTTATGTCATGTCAGGTATGGGATCTAAAACTCCGGTGGCAGTGCTGGATCCCCTGTCCTCACACCCCCATCCTCCCCAGCACAGCTGAGACCTGTCTAGGACTCCAGCCTGGTGCTGTGCCCTTTAAACCCCCATCCCCCAAGTCTCTCCTCAGGAGCCAGACAGGGACAGACACTCAGGGCCTGATTCAAGCACTGTAGCCCGCACTGGATCACTGGTCCCCAAGCCCCTGACCCGGAGAACTGATTGGCTGCTGCTGGAGGCTGATAAAGATGCACTTGAACATGGCTGGGGTTGCTTGACATTTCAGGCTCTTTGGGGAAGACAGCTCTGGTAGCCTCACCTTCCACATTTAGAAGTGACAGCCAGTATCCTTGCCTGCAGACAGACTGCATAGAGTGGCATAGTCGACAGCTTAGTGGTGGAGGTAGCTTGGCCTCCTGTGGCCTTCAGGAGTGGCTCTGCTGCTTCTTCCTCTGGCGACCCAGCTGGCGGAAGTGCAACCTCTTGGGGTTGAGACCAAAGGCCTGCAATCTCTGTCGGCTGAACTTGTGGCCTCCAAGTGTTACTGTGGGACCCAGCAGCCTGGCCCTCTTGCTCTTCTGCCTTTGTGAGGCTGGCTTCTCTGGGCAGGATGTGTGTCCTAACTCCTCTTCCTTGGCCAAGGGGGTCTCAGGCTGGGGCCTCTTCCCACAGGCTCCATCAGGCACAGACAGCTGTGCCTGTGGGCTGGCCTTGCCCGCTGCCTTCCCTGTGGCTTCTGTGGGCATTTCAGTCCTGCAGGGAAAAGTCAGGGCTCAGGTCAGCCTGCTGTTCAGAACAGGCAATCATCCTCCCACCCCCTTTGCTCTTTTGTTTGAGGGAGGTCTCATGTAGCCCATGCTAGCCTCAAAGTATGTGTACCCAAGGATAATCTTTAACTACTGATCCTTTTTTTTAGGGGGTGGGGTGTTGAGATGGTCTCACTATGTAGCTCGGCTGTCCTGGAACTAACTGTAGACAGACCATGCTGGCCTTGAACTCAGAGATCTGCTTTGTTTATACAATGCTGAGATGGAGCCCACCCAGGGCTTTATACATGCAAGGTAAGCACAGACAGAGCTCACTATGGACCTCAGATGGTCTCAGCACCCTGAATGCTAGGATTCTTGAGATGACTGTCATATTTATAGCTGGACCAGCTGAAGCCATTTATGTCAGACAGTTTCTTGTAATTTCTGTGCAGTTTAGAATGTCTGTCTCAACTAAGTCTAGGGGATGACAATTGTCACTGTAACAGCCAACAAGCCTGTATGGTGCTTATAAGAATTTATTTTCTTCAGGCTTGGGATGGAACTCAGGACTTTAATCTTGCTGAACATAATCTCACCAGGTGTGCTGGCACACACCTTTAATCCCAGCACTTGTAAGGCAGAGGGAGATCTCTGTGTTTGAGACGACTCTGGTCTACATAGGGAGCTCCAAGACAGCCAGGGCTACAGACTGATCTTAAATAAAATAAACACAAGCTTTACACCCCGTAATGACAGGCTGCTGCTGTGGAGTACGGGGTCGCTTCAAACCCTCTTCTGCCTCCCTAGTGCTGGGATTACAGGCGTGCCATGTCCAGCTACTCTGACCCTTTATTCTGAGTGTTTCATGAACTCAATCTGTGAAGTCTGAAACAAAGTCACTTACCAACAGGAATGGTGACTGGCCTAAGGTCTACACAGCTGGGTGTCAGCTAGATGGCCTGCTGCCACCCTCCCCTCCCTGGGGCCAGTGCTTACTCTTCCTGGCACAGAGATTTGAAGATCTGCCTCTTCTTCCACAAACTCTGGGCCTTCTGGCTATATGCCCGCTTCTCCTGCAGCTCTTCTTGCTCTGATCTGTGTATCACAGAGTGTTCCAGAAGCTGTCCAAACTAGCTCTCCACCGCCCCAAACCCCCCACCTTGCTGTCACCTGTACATGCAGGTCTTCTTCAGGGAGCACCATCGGTTCAGTTCCTTGTCATCAGCTGCAAGGATCTGCATGGGAAGGAAGATATCCATTGTGTGATCCTGGGGGCCTGCAGCTGAGCTTCAATCACTCTGCAGGGATGTCAAGAGGCTGGGGACAACTGAGTTTCCTGTTTTTCCTGTTTCTGAGGCAGTATAGCCCAGGCTCGCCTTGATTTCATGATTCTCCTGCCTGTACCAAATCTTTAAAAGAGATTTTTATTTTATTATTAAATTTGTTTTGAGTGTCACTGTTTATAGTTCAGGCTAGCCTGGAATTCACAGCTGTCTCCTACCTCAGCCTCTCTAATGCTGGCCTATATTAGCGTATTTCAACTTTTCTTAGTGACAGGGTCAGTCTCAGGTTACAGACCTTCCTGTTATGCCTTTTCAGAGGGAAGGTTCACCCCTCCTACTCTCTGGACTTCCCCTGCTTCCCGTGCTCCCAACCTCCTCAGTGCTGAGCCCAAAGTCACAGGGCACCACAGTGCGGTACTTGAAGCGACAGGGCAGGTCATCAATGATGTCCTCATAGTCCAGCCGGTAGTACTCGTCCAGGTACTCCTCAAAGGTCTTGTCCCCTACACAGGAGATACACAGCCAGTGCTGCATGTTTAAGGCCCTGTGAGCCATGCTCCCATGCTGCCCATCATGCCTTGTGCCTCACCAGGGTCAAACATGGGCTTCTCCTGCCCCACTGCAGCTGCAAAGGGAGACTTGCGCTTCTTCTTGCCTGAGGAGGGGGCCTCCCGAAGCTTCTTGCGAGGTTGGCTAGGGTCATAGTCAGCATCCATCTATGAGGAAGCACAAGTCAAATCAGGCAAAGTCCTACATGCCCTCTGGAAGCTTCAGACCCCAACCCCACCCCCAAACACACACCCCAACAGGGGCACTTATTGTGCTTGCAGATGGGACCCAGGGCTTTGTTCATGGCAAGCTTTCACTCTGCCAACTGTACCCTGCTTGAAGCATAGACCAGTGGCACTCACATTAAAGTCCAGATCCTCACAGTGCAGCCCCTGCTGGCTCCAGGCTCCATCCTGCTCAGGTCCACCCCATGTGTCCCAATTCCAGTCATCTGGTTCCACAGAGGGCAAAGTGAGACTAGTACCTGGGCTATATACCCAAGCCCTGGTCCCCAGCTTTGAAAAAATAAACACACCTTCTAGCCCTTCTTCTTCCTCAAACTGTGGCTTCTCTTCCTCCACACTGCCGTAGAAGGCATCTCCAAAGCATTTCTGCAAAGAAAGGCCAGGACTGAGGGTCAGCTGTACCAGCATACCACAGGAGCTCAGCTTTCCCATTCCTCATGAGACAGGGTTTTACCTAGGCCGGTTGGCCTCAAAGTCACTTTGTGGCTCACTAGCCTTGCCGTTGTGATCCACTCGCCTCCTCTCCTGAGTGCAGTGATTTCAGGCATTTAAGAGGCAGGTTTTTGCTTTTATTGAAACACAGTCTTGTAGCTGAGGCTGGCAAAACTCCCAAGTGCTGGGATAAACCCATGCTAACACACCTAACTTTGTGTGGCTCCTAAGCCTCCCAAGCCTAGCCCCTTGAAAGGCTCTCCTGTGCTGGGACCCTCCACACCACTGCCTGTTGTCTAGGCTGCATTTGTTTCACACACTGTTCTACCTCTGTAGGACTGGACCATCACCTGTGCCCCCGTCACCCAGGACCTAATCACTAGTCAGGACTCAAGCTGTCATCATTTGTGATAGGCTGAGTGATAGTCTCCAAGATCCTACCCACACCAGATTATGAGTAGCAGGCTAGGCTGGGTCACAGAACAGGCTGCAGCTGTCACTCAGATGGTCAGAGGGTGCTAGCCCAGCATGCAAAGCCCTGCTCCATCCCTAATACTATAATGCACACCTGCAGCCACAGCTTCAATCAGCCCAGGATCCATCACTACCCTGATCCCTGAGTTTTAACTGTACAGAGATATGTCAGGCATACAGTAGGCTGCATGACGAGGCTGTGATAGGCACTGAATTCCAAGGGCACTGGAGAAAACCCGACATTTAATGGGAGCCTGGCAAAGGAAAGCATTGCCAACTGTGCATCTATTTTAAATTTTTTCTCTACAGTACTACACCTATGCCATCTACATGTCTTTATTTTTACTGTGTATGGTGTTCTGCCTACATGCATGCCTGGTGCTCTTAGAGGTGAGAAGAGGGCATCAGATCCCCTGCGACTGGAGTTAGTCAGCTGTGAGCTGCCATGTGGGTGGGAATTGAATCTTGGTCTTCTGAAAGAGTAGCCAGTGCTCTCTTCCAGAGAGAAAGGCTAAGCCATCTCTCTAGACCTATCTGTGCATTTATTGATCACCTAATCTATGTTCAACCCTAAGCACTTTCTTGCTATGATCCTTACAAACACCAGGAGCAACAGCAACTGGCTCCTCTCTATTGAGAAACCAAAGACAAGACATGAAAGCATCTAAAATAATAAAGCAGACAACCCCACAGTTTCTTACTAATGTACCAATCCGCCTCCTTCCCTGATTCCCTAGGTTTGGTTAATGGCCTGTTTGGGGCTGTCACAGTGCCCAACTTTTCTTACAGATCTCTCAACACCTGTTTCCAAAGCACAGTGCAATGTTCTCCCAACACAACAAATGTTACTGGCTCAAAGCATGAGCTGAAAACCTGGGGCTCAGTGGTAGTTCTTATGCAAGGCCCTGGGTTCTGTGGTTCTATCCCAACACCATCAAAAATACACAAGAAAAAAAAACAGACAAAAAAAAAAAAACTATTTTATATATATATACATATATATATATATATCAAGGACTGGTGAGATAGCTCAGTGGGTAAAGATACTTTATCAGGAGCCCTGAAAGAACTAGCCCCACCAAGATATCTTCCACATACGTGTCATGGAACATGTGACACCCCCAACGTTAAAACAAATTCAAGTTTCAAGCCAGGCATGGTGGCACACAACTGTGACTGCAATACCTGAGAAACAGAGGCAGAAGATGAAGCCAGCCTGGGATACATGGTGGGATTCTTCCTCAGAAAAACAAAGAAATTAAGACATCCCTGATAATATGTCAATGATTTAGTTTTTTTTTTCAACATACTAGAACGCAAAGACAGTATGCACCAAGAGAAACTATACTTTCAACGCCCCTCCCCCTGAGACAGTACTCAGCCCAGGCTGTCTTAGAACTAGTAGTTGAGGATGACCTTGAACTCCTTATCCTCACTGCATCACAATGCCGGGATTATGGGACTGTGATCATTCTGGACCAGCTGTATCTGGTGATGTTTGCCTGGAATTCTCTGATAGCAAACAGAGGCAGTAAGTGGGTTATAGCCTCTCAGCCCTGCAGTCATCAAGAAAACTGACCCCACTGCGCCATGTACTAATCTGGATCATTATTATCTTGGGCAAGTTCCTTTTTTTCTTTTGTTGGCTTTCTTATTTTCGTGGCACTGGGGCTGGAACCCAAAGCTAGGTAGTTAGAGCTCTACCACAGCCATGCCCTCAGCCCTTCGCTGAGGGTTTTAAGCAGGGTTCTATCACTGAGCCACACCCTACTCCTTCATATCCACTCCCACCCCGACAAGGAATCTTACTATACAGCCTAATGCTGACCTCCACCCCAGTGTGTATCCCAGGCAGCCTTGAAATCATGATCTCCCTGTCCCATGGTAGGAGCCTGTGTATATGACCCACTGTTCCTGAACACTTATCCTTCTATCCTTGCACATCAGTTCCTTAGTTCAAGACAGTGTTCCAATAAGCCACACCATACAGGCAAGGAAAAAGATTCACAGAGGACTAGTCATTTCTCTGAAGCCACATAGCTAGGAGGTGACCTCTGGTTCCAAGGCCAAGTTCCTGAGCACATCCATACCTGCATGAGCTGGTCATGCTGGGCGGGGTCAAAGTCGTCCTCCAGGTCATGTTCCTCAAGGCCCAGGGTCTCATTACCAGTGACCTGTCGCAGCTTCTCCAGCTTGGCCAGAATCTCCTTCCTCTTTAGGTTCTTTAGCTGTTTCAGCTCCTCTTGCTTCCTGGCCTTCTCCTGTGGTTGGAGAGAGGGGTTCAGCACCCTGATAGGCAAAGCCTTGCAAACAGGGCCCCAATACAAGCAGCTTTCTGTTTTCTGTTGAGGCTCAGACTGAACTTGAACTCCCATGTTCATATGAAAGCCAGAGCCCTGTGTACAAGCTCCACCTGCTGAGCTGTAGCCCCTACTTTGTTTCTGAGGCAGGGTCGCACTATATAGCTCAAGACGACTTAAAACTATGTAGTCCAGGCTGACCTTGAAATTATGGTGACCTTTTGTCTGTGTCTCCCAGTACTGGCAATACAGGTGCATATCACCATGCCGGCTTATTTTTACTCTTTATTATTATTATTTTTTTGACATATGGTCTATGTAGCCCAGGTTGGCCTAGAACTCAGAGATCCTCCTGTCTCTGCTTCTTGAATGTTGAGATTAAAAGTGTGTGGCCCCAGCTTCTTTTTGCTCTTTCTTCTGTGGAGATGGTATGACTATGACATCCCAGCTTGGCCTTGAACTCTCTACCTACTTCAGGCAGGCCTGACATTTTCAGTGTCTGTGCCTCGGCTCTGGAGGGCTGAGGATTGCACACACACTCACCCTCTTCTTCCGCTCCCTTATCTCTTCCCTCTTCTCCTTCCTGCGCTCATCCTTGCGGCGCACAGATGATGCGATGCTGCGTGGGTATGTCTTGACCTATGGGCAGGAGAAGATCCCAGAAGGACCTCAGAGGAGGTTTGGGTTTGAAGGGCTGGACCCTGGGCAGCCACACCCTCCCTGACCCAGCTCTGGGCACACACTGAGGCTGAGTCAGGCTCCTCAAAGCGGAAGTTGTACTTGTGTTCAAAGTCTTCCTGTTTCTTCAGGAACAGCTCTCCTTCATCAGAGGAGTCATCCACTACTAGCTGGACTGGGGGGCCAGGAACCCTGAAGGACATGATGGAGTAAGGCTCGGGAGTGCTGGTAAGTCTGGTCAGACATAGACTCATTGGACCCTACAACAGGGGCATGTGAGATGGCTCAGTGGGTGCCTGCTGACAAGCCTTAGAACCTGAGTTCAATTCTATGGGTTTACATGGTAGAAGGAGAGATGACTCCACAGGTATGCTGCCTGTCGATGGTATGCTGCCCACCCCTGCAATAAGTAAATGTAATGAAGAAATAAGAATAATATATGTATTTTTAAATTCCAAGCTCATAGTGCCCTTTGTTGCCTGACCTGGATGAGAATAACCTGAAGTGTACCCTGGGAAGAGTGGGCTGCTCACCCCTCTTCTCTCTCTCTTCTCCTCTTCCTCTTCCTCCTCGTAGCGTTTGTTGAGGATGTAATCCCTCAGGAACTGTTCCCCCTCATCCAGTTCTGGGCTGTTCCAGTATTCCTTGAGGTGTGTCTATGGGGAGAGAGGTAACACAAGCTCAGTCCCCTGGTGAGCAACATGGGAGTGACCTGAGATGAACCTCAGGAACTGAAATTTCAGTCAACCTAGTATAGGTAAGCTACCACCATTTTGTGCCTTTTTTTCTTTTTCTGAGATAAGATCTTGCTGTGTAGCCCAGGCTGAATGCACTAGTTGTAATCCTGTCTCAGTCTGGTAAGAACTGAGATTATGGATGTGGGCAACCACCCTTGACCTGTATTAGCCTCATTTTATTCAGAGAAACTGGAGCCCAGAAATTGTTCATGTTTATCCTCAAAGGATGTGCCTTTGTTGCTTTTCGGTGCTGGGGATGGAACCCAGGGCCTTGTGCATCCTAGGTAAGCACTACCCCTGAGCCACGGCCAGTCCCTCACTGGGGTTTCTAGGAAGATATTCTACCTCTGACCCACACCCCAGCCCCTGAAGTGTCCTTGGGTACCCATCTGGACGCATAATGTTAGACAAAATTGTAACAGGTAACCTGGCCCTGGATAGTTTATCTGAGGACTTACCAGTTCTCTCAAGGACTCAGAACTGTGAATCTCCTTTTGTCCCTTTAGCCACTCGAGGTAGTCCACTTCTTCCTGGGCCTGTGTGGAAAACCAGCACTCAGATGCTCGGGAATCCAGCAGAACACCATCTCCAGCCCTGGCACCCCAGCAGGTCCCAGGCACTAACCTTTTCTTCCCTGCTCTTAGCATGCTTCTGCAGCAACCCAGAGCCGCCTTCCCCAGCACTGTCGTCGTCACTGCTGTCCTCCACGAAAGCTCGGAAGCTACAGGTGCCACAGAATAGACTTCAACGCTGGTGCATGGCCCGCCCGTCCTGAGCTCCGCGTGCACAGGGACACTGTGGCCTGGGTGCAGCTGGCACCGCAGCAGCTGTTTGTCTTCACCTTAGATCCAACCCCAGCTAGAGCTCACCTTTCCTTCAGCTGCTTCTGTTCTTCTACGTAACTCTTCGTTGCTGTCTCCTGCAGAGGAAGGATTGATGTAGGCCTCAGGCCGGTCATGAGCCCTCATGCTCTCTGCCAGCCACTGTTTTACCCACCTTGAGCCTGTGGTCAAAGGTCTCCCCATCAGAATTGTCCTCGTCAACGTATTTGCTGTGCAGAAAGCAGCGGAGACTTCAGAATGCAGTACCACAACAGTAGCTCAACCCACAATGTCTTGATTTTACAATAGGCTTATTGGGCACTAGTGTCTATTTAGTATTTATTTTTCCCAAAGAAGTAGTTTCTATGTGAGTGCATATATGTCATGTATGCATGTATTGCACGCACATGGCTGTAGGAGTCAGAGATGTCAAAAACAGTAGAAAAAAATAGAGAGCCATAGAGGGCATACGTAGCCTTGGCTGTCGTGGAACTTACTTTGTAGACCAGGGTGGCTTCGAACCACAGAGATACTCCTGCCCCTGCTTCCAGAATGCTGTCATTAAAAGACCATGGCAGCCCTCCTTCACTGTATTATTGTGAGACAGTCTCTCTCATTGTTCACTGCTGCAGCTAGGCAGGCTCCACCAAGCTCCTGCAATCCACTGTCTTTGCCCCTTAATGCTGGGGTTGCAGGTAAGTGCTTGGCTACACCCAGCATTTAATTTGGGTGCTAGGGATTTGAACTCAAGTCTTCTTGCTTTAATAGTGTTTTTACCCACTAGGCCAATTAGGCTACCCTACCCTTGAAGATAGGGTTTCAGCATGTAGTTGGTATTTGGCATGTACCTGGCTTGCAACTTGCTATCTAAGCCAGTCTGACCTAAAACTCTTGACAACTCTTCTGCTCTTGACTTGAGTGCTGGTATGTGCTCCTGAGACTGGCTGGAACTCTTCAGTTTTAAATGCATTTTTACTTCATAATATTTTCCTTCCTTTTTTTTCTTTTGACTAACAGTGCTGGGGAGCAAGCTTTCCACATGACAGACAATTAGTACACTGAGGCCTGTGCCCCTAGCCCTTGTTTTTTTTTTAAAGATTATACGTTTGTGTGTGTGCGCACACACGCACACACACACACATATTTATATGCCACATGTCAGGACGCCTGTACAGGCCAGAAGAGGGTGTTGAATCCTTTAGAAATGGAACCACAGGCAGGTGGTAGCCGCCAGATGTGGGTCCTGGGAATTGAACTTGTGTCCTGTAGAAGAACAGCAAGCACTCTTAACTGCTGAGTCATCTCTCCAGCTTTTAAAAATATTAAAAATAAGGAGCTGGAGAGAAGGCTGAGCGGTTAAGAGCACTGGTTGCTCTTCCAAATGTCCTAAGTTCAACTCCCAACAACCATATATGGTGGCTCACAACCACCTGTAATGGGATTTGATGCCTTCTTCTGGCATGTAGGCATACATGCGTATCTGTGTATCTGGTGGGTTTGTGTATGAGCGAGGTGCCTGTGGAAGACAGAAAGTATACGGTGCCCCTGGAGCTGGAGCAGTGGTGATCCACTGACATGCATGTTAGTAACCAAACTTTGGTCCTCTAGAAAAGCTGCAAGAACTCTTAACAACTTATCCGTCTCTAGAGCCTGAAGCAAAAAAAAAAAATTATTTTATTTATTGTGATTATGTATAAATGTATGCATGCCACATTATGCATGTGAAAATCAAAGAACTGTGGGAGTCAGTTCTCCCCTTCTACGTGAGTTCCAGGGACTGAGGTCAGGGTGGCAGGCTCGGCAGTAAGCACCACTACCTGCTAAACCTCCCACAGGCCTTTGGGTTTCTGAGCGTCACCACATAGTGAAGGATGGCCCACTTTTACCTCTTGAGTTCTTAGATTAGATCTGAGTGTCTTCATGTTTGGCCTCAATCTTCAGTGATTTCTAATTGCAATGGATATATCAGCACACAGCTCTACACATATACTCTCTGTGGCCTGCCTGTCCCTGTCCCCAGGAGTGGGGAGCTGCTGTGAGCTCCTGATGGGAGGGGCAGGGTCGCTGAGGCTCCAACCAGGGATTCCCCTCACTAAGCAGGTCTGGGCTCCCCACCCCACCCACTGGAGACAAGGACTTAATATTTAGCCCTGGATGGTCTGGTATGGAAACCAGGCTGACATCAAACTAACATGATCAGCCTGCCTCTGCCTCCCAAACCGTAGGATTATAGACTGATTCCATCATACCTGGCTAACTTGGGCTTTTCTACCAGTAAGATAATAGGCCAGCAAGATGGCTCTGCCCAGAGAGGCACATATTGTGCAAATCCAAAGGACTTCAGTTTAAGAACTGGGACCCATGTAAAGGTAGAAGAGAATGGATATCAAAGCTGTCCTCTCCGCATGCTGTGGAATGGGCCCACAAACCCCTCTACCCACTCCCCCCAGCCCCCTGCCACAATAATAATAAATATCAAGGGCTGCAAGATGCTCAGCAGGTAAAGACTCTTACTGCCAAACCTGTAGGCCTGAGGTTTGAACACTGGAATCCACATGATGGAAGGGGAGAACAGAATCCCGAATTTATCCTCCAACTTCTACATGTACTATGATACTAGCTCCCAGACAGTAAACAAATAAACAGTAAAGGCCAGGTGTAGTGGTGCATGCTTTTAGTCCCCACACTCAGGAGGCAGAAGCAAATGGATCTCTGAGCTCCAGTCCAGCCTGGTCTATACAGTGAGTTCCTGGACAGCCACGGCTACACAGAGAAACCCTGTCTCGAAAAACAAAACTGAAACATCTTCATAAGTGAGAGGCTGATGGGTAGGGATGAGGGTCTCTGATGGGTAGGGATGAGGGTCTCTTCTTACCCTTCTTTCTCCAAGATGACCTTCCTCTCATAGTCCTTCAGGTACATGGGCCGCACTTTCTTCTGCTTTCCTGAGGCTGGTGACTCCTCCTCTCTCTCTGAAGATGAGGATTCGGCTGTGGGCCGGTGAGAAGATACCTGTTGTCACCCCAGTTTCCCTCTTTCCCCTGGCAGAGAACCCCAGAGGGCAGGGCCAGCAGCAGATAGAAGTTCTGAATTCTTGCCAGCCACCTCCAATTATAAAACAGGCAATCATCCTTACTACCCACTTTATTTTTCCAGGCACAGAGTATGATGTCACCCAGGCTAGAATGAAATTCACTATGTACAAAAGAAACAATCAACCAAACAAAATCCTTAAGTGCAGACATAGCTAAATTGACAGTGTTTGCCTAGCAGGCATAAGGATCTTTATTCAATTTCAGTTATGTGGCACACACCTGTAATCCTAGCTCTCTGGAGGGAGAGGCCTGATCAGAAGTTCAATCACATCTTTGGCTATATAGTACATTAGAGGCCAGTCTAAGTTACATGAGAAACTATCTCAAAAAAATAAAAAAGCAACTTCCGACCTGGTATTTTAGACTTATGAACCCATAGAGGGCTTCTTTACTGCATACGGATGCCAGAGGGCACCTTGCATTTGCCATTCCTCAAATGCCATGCCTTCAGTTAAAAAACAATAAAAAATAACAACAACCCATATTTGGGTCATATTTGTTCTGCAATGGGCTGACTGGCATCCAGCAAGCCTCCAGAGATCTGCCTGTCTCTGCCTCCCCAGAACTAAGATGACAAACCCGGTTTTCTCATATGATTTCCCAGGATGGAACTCAGGTCTTCATGCTTTGCATGGCAACTACTTTACCAACTCACCTCTCTTCCCCAGCACTAAATTTTTGTTTGCTTTTAACACGGGGTCTCATTATGTAGCTCAGGCTGGGCCTTGAGCACTGGGCTATCATTCTCCTGAGTGCTGGTATTACGGGCTATATAGTGCCACTCAGTATGGGAAACAATTCACTCAACAGTTCATTTCCAGCAGCACCAAGGTAATTAAGAGAAGCAGCCCCCTCCACACCTGTTCTCTGATAGAAGGTAGCATCTTTCTGGTAAATTCGGGGGTCCTTCTTCTTCAACAAGGACAGAGTCCTGTAAAAATCTCTCTCTTGCTGGGGGTCAAATTCCTAGAGGAGGAAAAGGAATGGGGCTGACTTCAGAACGGAGGTGGGCACACAATGGGGGGAGGGGCTGGTGAGACAGGGTACAGCAGGACTAGCAAGCCTGCGGATTACACGAGGGAGGGAAGGACAGAGTCCAGATGAAGGGAAGCAGGCACAGCACTGTGCAGATGTGGCCAGAAGAGGGCAGGGACCCCAGGTACGTAATTGATACGGTAAAGAAAGAGTAGGGAAGAGGAGAAACTTCCTGAAAAGGACAGGGTGGGCAACAAAACACAGGAGCTAAGAGTGCTCTTGGGTGGATCACCAGAAGGCCTGACTATATACAATGAAGCCAAGTTTAGAACTGCTGTGGGAAGACACTGGTGTCCCACATGGTCTAGGAAGTACTACAATGACAGACTTCCGTTTTAGGAAATGGGAGCAGAGGTTTCCAGGAGATAGAAGGGTTGAACCCCTAATTAGGATGGTGAGGTCGATCTGTGATGACAGAGGATAAAGTGAAGATAAACTAGAGGGGATATGACAACCCCTGGAGATGGGGAGGGCACTGCCTGTCACTCAAAGGATGGGGGAGGTGTCTTGGAACTATTTTAGGGTTCTGCTGGGTTCTGGGAAGAGCTATGACCAGAAAGTAGTGAGGATTTGATGTCTCCTAGGCATGGGGAGGGTACTGCTTGTCACTCAAGGGACTAGAGTCTGGGCTCTTTGTGATTACTAAGGTAGGGTACCCTGCCCTTTTGGCAATTCCCTAGGTACAAGGAGAATGCTGCTTGTTACTCAAGGGATTGGGGTGCAGGTCTCCGGATGTGCCTATTGGGTCCTGTGTGGTTAGGGTCAGACTCCAGCTATATATCAAAGTCAGGATGCTGTGGGAGGCTTGAGGACAAGTTAGCAAAGTAGAGAGATTTAGTGGCCACTAGGGAGGGGTTATCTGTCACTCAAAGGGTTTGGCGAGCACACCCTTTTATAGTAAGGCATCCCTGTGCATTCAGGTGAGGGCTCAGTGGGTGGGAGGCCTGGGATCTCTTCCAGAAAGGAGGTGTATTTGGCGAACTCTGGATTGGGAAAGGCATTGCCTATCACTCAAAGGATGGGGGCGGGTCTTGAAGGATCCTGGAGAACCCAGCCCAGTTAGGGAAGGCCTCATGAACATCTTGGTAGGCTGCGAGGCCTGGTCACGGAAGCTCACCACGTGCTCGTCGCTGGAGTCAGACTCGGAGCTGGAGTCGCCGCTGCCATCCGGATCCCCATAGCGATCCTTCACTGTGGGTACACACGAGGTTCCCCACGGCCACCATCACCAGATGCACCCCCAGATCCCCACATCCCTGCCTGCGCAGGCGCCCCTCACTCACGCCGCTGCAGTTCCTCACGCTCGCGGTAACGGCTGTAGCGCGCGGCAAACGCCGCGTTCACCTTCAGGGATGCAGATCCGCGCGGTTCCGGCATGGCGGCAGTGTGGCCTAATGCGCACGCGCGCAACCGCCCCCCGCAGGGCGTGACTCCCTTTAGACACGCCCAACTGAGAGCGTCTCTTAAAGGAGCAGGTCTGTTCCAAGGGCGCCCTGCTCCACCCCGAACCTCCCGGATCCTGTTGGTCTCTTGCTCCGCAGGCCACACCCACGGGCCAAGCCTCTGCGGGGAAAGGCCACAAGCCACCGCCCACCCTTCTCCACCCTGCCGGCTCCGGGCACCCAGCTGACATCTGGGGGCCCCTTTCTCCACTCGCGGTTTCCTGCCTCCTTTCCGTTCTGACAGGGACCGACCGCTGCCCCACCCAGCTCAGTCACCCTGACGCCCTGGGAATAACCATGTCTCCCCTTCACCCCACAGCTCCCACAACACCGTCTCTCAGGCTCACTCCACCCACGTCCTGGAACTCCAAATACCCCATCCCAGACCCCCAAATCAGAAGTCACTCTCGCTGTCATCATGCCTAAGTATTAATTTAATGGGCCAAAACATTAAATTACTACACAAAACAATTTCTTTCCATAAAGCAATAAATATATATTTGTCAAACTCTGTACAACAGACTGGAAAACAAGCTTCCAAGAAAAAAAGGAATGAACTCATGCTATTCTTTCATCTGATTCAAACATTTTCCCCTCCCCCTCCCATGCCCAAAGTAGGTGGCCCACACTTTAGGGCTCTCTGAGCACAGGCTGCCAAGGTCACCAGCTTCTAGGAGCCCAGGAGGTGATGACCTCACTCTGAGGCTAGGGCTTTAAACTTCTGCCCTGAGGTCTTCTAACCGTTTAGGTGGCTGTTACCTGTAGGAGCCCCTTCTCTGTCCAACACACCAAAAGGAGTGAGCAAACAAAAAAAGGGGGTGAGAAACATCCCCCAAACACACACACTCAAGAAAGCAACACCAACAAACCACAAACTGCTCCTCCCACTCCTTTCTTCAATGGACAGGGTGAAAAGAGAAAGTTTCTTTCCTCCTTTGTTGACATGTAGCCCAGTGAGGTTCCCTGGCTGGAGATGGTAGCCCTGGGTCACATTGGGATCACCATGTGCCCCTGCAGGATGTCCATGAGGTTATGGGCCCCTCTCTGTCGGGCCAACTCCAGGGGGGTAAGACCCGAAGCGTCCCTGTGATGGAGGTCAGATTCGGGAGCTAGGAAGCTGACCACGGAGCTGTGGCCCTCGCGTATCGCCAGATGAATGGGGAGCGATCCGCTGCTGTCCAAGGCATTGACATCAGCACCGTGCTCCACCAGGACCTTGAGGGTATCCAGGAACCCTGTGCGAGCTGCATCGTGCACTGGACTGGTACCAGACGCATCCTGGACATTGGGGCTAGCACCTTGCTTCAGGAGTTCCAGAGCAACTGCTGGACTTCCAAACATCATGACCTACAGGGACGGGGAACAGGAAGTCAGGAGGTGCCCGCTGGAGAACAGTCAGGAAGAGAGGTCCACCAGAAATCCAGAGTGTCAGAGAAAGGGTCCTATTGTGAACAGGGACACCCCGGGAAAACAGGCCCCCAGAGAGCTGGGACTAAAGCTGGTCCTGGTGACTCTCATGCACTTTAAGGGGCCGGGCATACACCACTTTTGTATTCCCATTTGGAAGGCCAGGAGGATAGTCTCAAGTTTAAGGCCAGCCTGGGATACAGAGTGAGACCTTGTCTCAGAAAAAAAAAAAAAAAAAAGTAAATGAAGAAGAAACAGAAGCAAAGAGAATGGAAGGGAAGGGGAGCCAGGAAAGGAAGGGAAGAGAAGATAGGAAGCATGAAAACTCTCAAGGAACCAAGGGCCTCCCTCTCTCAGGGACAGAGAACTCCCATATGGGAGATGACCAGAACTGTTGAACCCCTCCAAACAATGCACCCTCATATTCTGAGAACTACTAAAACTTTTTGAGAAAAGAGATATTTGATATTTGAACCCCTTTGTCCAGGGAAAACTTCCTTAGAATAGGCATGATCTTGAGGATGTCTGAGTACTTGTAAAAACATGGGTACAAATGCCACCCAAAAATGTAGGAACTTCACGCAATAGGGAACTGTTTTTTTTAACCAGAGCACACAAAACATACAAAAAAAAAATCCACACCACTTGAAGAAATGAACACACACACACCCCCAAATAACCAGAGATCCTTCAATGGGGCACCTCCAAAAAATGGGTACCTCTTCTGAAGAGGACATGTATCTCACCTTCCTTAGATGGAGTATCTTTTTAGAAGCCCCAGGAAATGTGAACTGTCCTCAAGGACTGGCATGGAAAAAAGCTGAACCCCAACCCACAGAATAAAGGTCTGCAGTGAAACTGAATCTTCCAGACTTGAAGACAAGGAATTCTTCAGAGCTGAAAAGCCATCCCCTCCCCATCCCACCCTTACCACCCATCCAGTATGGGTTAAACAATATTGGACCTCAGGAGATCACCAACCCTGGCCAGGAGATTAGGAGGGATGGGGTGTGGGGGCCGGGTGTCAGTCAGGTCTCACCTGCAAGGCCGTCTTGCCAAAGCGGTTCAGGGCGTCAGGATGCACTAGCTCCCGGTGCAGAAGGCGGCGCACCTCTTGCACGTCGCCTCGGGCTGCTGCGCCACTCAGCCGGTCGCCGACGTGGACTTCTTCCAGGAGCATAGTGGACACGGGTGGTCTGTGAAACCCACCCAGCCCCAAGCCCAGGTGAGAGCTGGGAACCAGCGAGCGCTGGATCGGAACTCTAGGGCTTCCCCTCCCTCGGGCCGCGGCGTCACCGGGGCCTGCTCTACTGTTACTCCTGGCCGCAAACCCTGCGCACTCGGTACCGTGCGACCCCCGCTCTCACGGCCGGCTCCTCCCCCTGTCACCCGGAGAGGCGGCGAGGAACCCCGCCCAGCCCTCGGACGCCCGCCCCTAAGGCCGGGTCTCCCCGGACTCACCCTCCCTCCTCCTCCTCCTGCGCAGGCGGGGTCTGCTCTGAGCCTGAGCGCCGCAAACCGGAGAGTCAGAGGCCCGCAGCGAAGCCAGCGCGCCCGAGGCCCCGCCCCAGAGCGTCCTTGTTTTCTTACAAACTCGTTACAGAGTAGCGGGAGCCGCTTTGCCCAGCGGACGACCTCCAGAAGTCCCGCCCACCGAGAATATCAGCCAACCAGCGTCAATCTCTGGGGAGGTTAGTCTCGCCTGTAGGGGTGGTGTGTCTCCTGATTGGTCAGAAGCGGCGACCGGTGGGACTGCCCGCCAGCTCAGGGTTTTTGGTTTTTCAAACTCGACCGGCGGGCAGGCGGGAAAGAGAGGGAGAGTTTAACTGACCCCAGCAGAGGTTGGAGACAGGCTGGCGCGGGCTGATCCAGGGTCTTTAGCGCCTCCGGGAAGAATGGAGGCAGAACTGGAAGCTCCCAGAACTAGAACATTCTATTCATTCATATACCCCGGAAGTCCTAATAGTTCATACTATGTAACGGGAAATTTAGTTCATTCATTCGATGGCTGTGTTAAAGAAATGGCCTTTGGGCGGCCAAGGGAAGGAGGGCCTTATAACATTCGTTTAAATTTCTGAGACTGTCTCACTGGGTAGCCATGGTGGCCTGGAACTGTGTAGACCAGGCTGGCCACAAATTCAGAGATCCACCTGCCTCTGCCATCTGTGCTGGGATTAAAGGAGTGGGCTACCAAACTGGGCTCTATTTTTTTGTTCTTTTCTTTTTTTACTTTGTTTTTGAGAAAGGGTCTTGGGACTGAAAAGATGGCTCAGCCGCTAAGAATATTTGCTGTTCTTGTAGAAGATCAAGGGTTCATTTTCCAGCATTCACATGACAGCTCTATGTAGCCCCAGCTCCAGGGGTTCCAACACCCTCTTCTGACCTCTGAGGGTACTTGTACACACATGGTGCACATATAGACTATAAAACACCCACATAGACACATAATTTTCTTTTAATCTTTTTTTTTTCTTATAAGTTTTTTTGAGATGGGGTCTTACTATGTATCTCTGGCTGTCCTGGAACTCCCTATGTAGATAGACCAGGCTAGCCTCAAACTCAGAACTCTCCCTCCCAAGTCTCATGTAGCCCAGGCTGGCCTCAAATTCCATATGTCACCAAGGATAACACCCAAGTCTCCTGAATGCCACTCCAAGTGCTATTATAGATGTAGCCCGTGCAATACTGGGGATGAAACCAGGGTCTTCATAGATGCTATGCAATCACTTTACTAACCCATCTATAGCCACAGCCCGCTAACATTTTTTATTGAGACAAGGTATCACAAGGTCTCAAACTCACTAAGTCCAGACTAACCTCAGATTCCTGATCATCCTGCCTTTACTTGAGTGTGTGATTGCAGGTGTGTGCCACCATGTCTGGCTTAATTTTGGACCGCAGTAAGCACCACACACAAAAATAGACTAAAGCTAGAAACTAGTTAGTGAGAAAAGATTCATGGTCTAGCTCAGGTTAGGCAGTTTTGCTGAACAGAAAGTTGGCTTGATGTCTGCCATGTGGGATTCTGGGAGGTTGGTCTTGCTGAGAACCTCCTGAGGTAGCCATGTAGGGAGTCCTCCAGACACCCACTGTCTGGGCCAGGAGATGCAACTGCATCTTTTCAGAGTAGAAAATGCTGTGGAGGTGATAAAGGAAGGTCACAGAACCCTGGAATCTTGGCACTCAGGAGTCTGAGGCAGGAGGATTAAGTTGTAGGCCAGCCTGGGCTACACAGGAAGCCAGTTCTCAAAATTCCAACATATTGCCAAACATGGTGGTAGACATCTTTAATCACAGCACTCAGGAGGCAGAGGCAGGAAGCTCTCTAAGTTTGAGGCCAATCTGGTCTGCATAGTGAGTTCCAGGACAGCCAGGGATATAGCAAGGTCTAAAAAGCTAGAAAAACAGGACAGAAGACAAGGCGTAGCCATTAAAAGACATGCTGCTCTTCCAGGGGACCCATGTTTGGTCTGCAGCCCCAGGGAATCTGAGGTCTCTGGCCTCTGTAGGCACCACACAGACCTGTGCACACCCACCCACAGGTACACACACACATTTAAAATGAAAAATAATTAAAATATTTCCCTGAAGCCAGACAAGGTTGGGGATGATGGTGCCTGTCTGTAATCTCAGCCCTTGCTTCTGGGCAGTCTTAAACCAGCCTGGATTGCAAGAGACCTTTTCTCAAAAATAAAAACAAAACCAGAGCCAACAGGTGATCAGGGGGCCTCATGCCTGTCCACCCACACATGAGAGGCAGAGGCAAAAGAGCCACTGAAAGTTCAAAGACAGCCAGACCCTGTCTAAAAAAAATCAAAACCAAAGAAAGATACTATAAAATAGGAAGTCGGCTGATAGGGTGGCTGCATATGCAAAGGCCTTGAGGGTCTAGAGCGGCTGGATGTGGAAAGGGAGAGTGGGAGGGCAGGGAGGAGGCAGGTGGTGGAGGAGTGGTGCCCAAACCAGACCTGGGGCTGCAGAGACTTTTTAATATGATGGGAAAAGCCCCAGGGTTAAGCAGGACAATGGTGTACTGACAGATTTTACAGCGCCCTCTGGCGACTACAAAGGGGATAGGATCATGATAGAGAATGAAGGAGGGGCTATGATTTTTTTTTTTTTTTTTTTTTTTTTGACAGTGTCTGGCTGTCTTCAAAGTTTCATTGGCCCACTTGCCTGCGTCTCCCACATATGGGTGGACACTTCCACCCACTTCTGGTCATTCACAGTCCCTAGCCAAGAAGCACATTCACAGCTGTTAGATTTATTTTAATGACACCCTAAAACTCAGATGGCGGGCCAGCAGGGCCTTGGCTCAGCAGCTATAAAAGAGGGGCCCTAGACCTGCTCAAACCAGGTCACAGCAAGAAGGCACTCATCAGGGATTGGGGGGGGGGTCAGGCCCTCTTATATTTCTTCATATAAAATCAGGCTGGGAGGGCCCCAAGGGCGAGGGACACAGAGAAATCCGTTCTAGACAGATGAGAGGTAAAGGGGGTTGGGTGCTGGCAGCAAGAGTGTTTTAAGTCAGTGCCATAGCCCAGGACACACACACACACACACACACACACACACGCACACACAATCTCTCCCTCTCTTTACAGTCTGCAGCTGGGATTTGGGGATAGGGAAGCCTCATGTTCAAGACCCCACATTTCTTCTCCCTTCTAGCTGGTACGAAGTTGATAATCTGCAGAAAAAAATGAGCAGGGTCCATCTGAGAATTGAGAAAGGGGAAGAAGGAGATTCCTCCAACACCCATAAAACCTCTCCTGGGTCCCAACACACAAAATCACCCCAGAAATATTTCACAATGCTTAGGGCTTACAGGCTTGAGACACAGGCTCAAAAGTGGAAGCCCTGCCTAGAATTCGAGATGCAGCTGGACGGTAGCATTTTTCCCTATCACGTGTAAAGTCCTGGTTTCCAGCCCTACTATCACACACACCTCCGTCTGGCCAGCCGGCCCATGTCCAGGCAGCATATGGAGGTGCTAAGCATCAGCTTCTTATTCAGACCTTATCATCATCACCCGGGAGCTGGCCAGCCACCCCATTTTAAAGATGTATATGCTATAAAGTCCAAGGAAGCTTGGTAAGGGACAGGTTTGGGGCTAGGCACATTAAGTTTTAGATCTGACCCAAACATAGCATTAAACCCATCAGCTCCCATGCCCTCCATCTCCTTAGCCTCAGTGTCTAGAGAGCCAGGCTGCCTTACCACCACTCTGGGTGATGTAGCGGACCCAGGGCAGTGCCTGGTATCCACTTTTCTCGATGATCTTCATGTAACGGACCTGGAAGACAATAAAAAGGAGTGGCCAAGGGCTAGGATGTGGCTCAGCAGTAGAGCTTCCTTCTAGAATCCCCTGTGAAGAGCTGGGATGTGGCTCAGTGGTAGAGCCCCTGCCTAGCATGTGCCAGGCCCTGGGTTCAGCATCAGTATGGAAGTGGATATTGGGAGGGTGAGGTGAGTAGAGTCAGAAGGAAAGTGATGGCTTGTGTCAAGAGAACATATGGGGACACATTTTAGAGTACAGGATGACAGGCCGGAGTCTCTGGCATGACAGGGACAAAGAGGACCCAGGCCAGCAGGGGGAAGGCAGTACAGAAGGGAAGATACAGGACAGAGCTGGGGAACAGGTCAAGAGACTGGAGAATAGGGGAGGGCAGAGGGGAATGGTGACTGAGCAAGGGGAGAGAGAAGAGTCCATCCTGAGAACAGAAGAGGCAGCATTCCCAGGCAGAAGACAAAGAAGTGGAGAGCCTGGCATGGGGGATACATGACTGTCATCCTAGTGCTGGGGAATCTAGGCAGAAAGATGCCATAAGTTCAAGGCCAGCCTGGGCTGTGTAGGACTCACTTCAGAGTGAGTCCTTGGCTAGCTTGGGTTACAAGCAAAATAAAAATGTCTGGTGTGTGGTGCATATCTCCAATCTCAGAACAGGAGAAGCAGAGGCAGGTAGGTCTCTAGGAGTTCAATGCCAGCCTGGTCTACGTAGCAAGTTCCAGGTCAGCCTGGCTACAGTGAGACCCTGTCTCAAAAAAAAAAAAAAAAAAAAAAGTGGGCTGGAGAGATGGCTCAGTGGTTAAGAGATCTTGGCTGCTCTTCCAGAGGGCCTAGGTTAGATTCCCAGCATCCATATGGTAACTTACAACTGTCTGTAACTCCAGTTCTAGGGGATCTAACACCTTCTTCTGATCTCCACCGGTACTGCCCACATGTGGTATACATATATGTAGACACTCATACATACATGTGGGCAAAACACTCCCATACATAAAATAAAAGCTCAAATAAATAGATGTTAGATGAGAGGTGACTGAAGCCAAGAGATTTCTCCACCCTTGTTCCTCACCTGAATGCCAGACACGGTAAAGTAGGGGATCTCAAACTTGACCCCGATGGGTGGGCGGCCCTCCACCTCCTCAGTTTCCACGCTGGGGAGGCCAAAGTGGGCACGCATCAAGTACTCCTTGCCCCCCTGTGGATACACAGAAGCATCAGACTCTCTGAGTGGTCCCCCTTTGTCTCTCAGAGCACCCTTACTGCAGCTTCCTCCGAATAGGGTCCATTGCACAGACTTCAAAGTCAAGAGAACTGGCTGAGATCTATAGAAACAGTCTGCGGTAGAACAAGCAAGGGTGCCAACTCTTGTTCCTTAGTCAGGAGGAAACAGACAGACAGACACACACACACACATTCACAGATCAAATCCTCCAGTGGCTGGATTGAGTGGCAAAGGCCCATCTTTCTGGCTACTCTAGAAACTAAAGCAGGAGAATCAAAGATTACAAATTCAATGCCATTCTTGGTTATAAAGTGAGACTTTGTGTCAAGAAACCAAAGTTGGAGCTGGGCAGTGGTGGCGCACATCTTTAATCCCAGCACTCGGGAGTTAGAGGCAGGTGGAGCTCTGTGAGTTCGAAGCCAGCCTGGTCTACAGAGTTACTTCCAGGACAGCCAGGGCTACACAGAGAAACTTTGTCTCAATAAACAAACATACCAAAGGCCGGGATTGTAGCGTAGTGGTATAGCTTCCATTCCCACAGAGGCATGCATGAATCTCTCACACTGGGATGCAGTTGTGGCTCAATTGGTAGAGTGCTCATGACACTCTGGATTCCATACTCAGTATCATGTAAATCGGGTATGGTAGAGCCTGCGATCCTAGCACTTGGGAGGTAGAGGGAGGAGGACCAGGATTCAAAGCCTTTCTTGGCTACACAGGGCATTGGAGAAGAGCTTGAACCACATGAGACCTTGTCTCAAAAAAAATAAATAAATAAAGGGTTGAGGCCAGAGAGATGGCTCAGTGGGGAAGAGCACTTGCTGTTCTCCCAGAGGCCCCAGGTTTGGTTCCAGAACCCATATGGCAGCTCACAACTAGCTCAGTTTCAGTGCCAGAGCATCTAATGCCTTTTCGGGCTTTCATGAGCACACAGGTGGTACACATACTATATACAGGAAAAATACTTACACATAGGAAAAAATTAAAAAGTCAGAAGTAAATAAACAAAAGGTTGTCAAGCATATGCAGTGGGTTAAGGTGCTTGCTGCCAAGCCTGCCAACATGGTTCGATCCCTGAGACCCACATGGGGAAGGAGAGAACTGACTCCTGTGACAGCCACCTGCACCCCATCGGACACACACACACACACACACACACAAAATAACAATAAAATAATAAAGCCACCAGTGCTCCAAAAATGTGGAGAATGGCGTCATAATTGGACACTGTGGTGCTCACCTCCTACCACTCAGGAGGCAAAGGCAGGCAGATCTTTATGAGTCACGACCAGCCTGGTCCACATGAGTTTCAGGCCAGCCATGGCTACACAGTGAGACCCTATCCAAAAACAACAATAAGAATGTGGGTCAATTGTCATCCATCTAATTTCACAGATGAGCTCAGTCTATGAAGGAGAAATCAGGACAGGGCTGTATCGGGAATGACTTGTAGGAGTGGGGAGATACTTCTTCAGGCCTCAGTTTCCCCACCTTGGATTGAATTGGTTTGGGTTTTTCAGACAGGGTCTCATGTAGCCTAGGCTAGACTAGAAGTAGTTATGTAGGAAAGGATAAGCCTGAATTCTTTGTCTTCCTGTCTCTACCTCCCAAGTGGGAGAAGACAGGCATGGGTCACCACATCAAGTGTGCCAATCTTGAAATTGGCACTGGGTTCCCCTTCATTAGCCCCCAGGGACAGCTATCTGCGGACGGATGAGGCTCTCTGAGGTATTCTTCACTTTGCTCTCATGTGGCCCAGGCAGGCTCCCCACTTAAGTGCCCTCTCACCCTGGGCCCTGCCTTCTCCAGTACTCACAGGGAAGGACTTGATGCTCCAGATGACAACATTCTTCTCAGGCACATACTTAGCACTGCCCACACTGGTCTTGAAGCGCGGGGAATCTGCATCACTGGGTACAGGCACAGAGATTTCCACACCGTTGGCTACTGACTGCTTCTTAAACTGCCCCTTGGCCTGCCAGGAAAGAACAGGAGACAAAAAGATTTCACTCTTGAGCAGGATCTTGTGGTGGACCCTTGTGATCCCAGCTACTATGGAAGCTAAAGCAAGGGGATATCAAGTTCAAGACTAGCCTGGACTATAGAGAGTGTTCAAGGCCAGCCTGGACTACTAAGTTTGATCCTTTTTGAAAACACAAAATAGAAAAAATGATGGAAATATAGCTTGGTGGCAGAGTGAATACCTAGCACGCAAGAGACCTTGATGACATCCCTGGTGAGAGGAAGACAAGAAAAGAGGAGAGGCAGAGCCAGGCAGATCTTTGAGTTTGAGACTATCCTGACCTACATAGAGAGTTCAGCCAAGGTTACATAGTGAGATCTTGCTTCAAAAAAGAAAAGGCCTGGAGAGATGGCTCAGTGGTTAAGAACACTGGCTGCTCTTCCAGAGGATTCCAGTTTCTCAGCAATGTTCACAACAGTCCATAGTTCCAGTTTCAGGGGATCCTACACCCTCCTCTGCCTCTGCAGGCACCAGGCAGCCAAGTCGTGCACATCAAACACATGCAAACAAAACACTCACACACACAAAATCTAGGAAAAACTGAGTTAAAAACAAATAGAAACCCTGAATACCCAGCGAGGAGCCTAGCCGGCCAGAAGGCACCATGGAAACTACATTGAGAAAGCCTTCCTTCTCTTGGGGCTCACCTTGACCATGATCTCCACTCGGCTATGGGAGAATTTCTCAATGACTGACTCAATCCAGATCAAGGGTTTGACCTGCAGGCAGGAGAAAAGAGTTCTCACAAATTCTGAGGTAACAGATCCCTTGGTCCCACCACCTCCCTGTGATGGGCTGGACCCACCTGGGTGCTGAGGCGGTAGGACATGAGTTCGAAGTCCCCATCGGGGGGGATGAAGGAGATGGTGCGGTCATTGTCAAAGCGTGAGAGCCTCACACACTGGTGGAATTTCACATCTTCCAGTTCCACGGACTTGTTCTTGCTGCCTGAAACTCGGAGTGGAGCAGGCAGAGTGACCCTGGGGCTGAGGCATGGGCCCCATTCTACCACCCCACTGGCTGATGCCTTCTCCAGGTTTGCAGACAAAGAAGCCTAGGGCCTGTGCTGAGTGGTGGTGGGGAGGTGGGGAAGGTAAGGCACAAGCCCAGAGTCTGCCTACCAACCCTAAATATCTGTTTTCTATTTTTACTTCATTTTACTTGGAGTTTATTTTTCTAAATATTTTAGTAGGGTTTTTCATTTTTTGATGATGGTGGTTTGGTGTGGTTTTTTTGGGGACAGGGTCTCTGTAATGTGGCTATCCTAGAATTCCATATATAAACCAAGCTGGCCTCCAAATCACAGAGATCCACCCGTCTCTGCCTCCAAAGTGCTGGGATTAAGTGCATGAGCCACCACACCTGGCACAAATCTTAGTATATTTTTAACTAGATGGAGGTTTGTGTGTTTGGGTGACTATATGTTCATGCATGCACTGCTGCTCACCGAGGCCAGAAGATGGTGTCAGATCTCCTGGAGCTGGGGCTGTGAATGGTTGCAAGCCACCTTTTGGATGTGTTGCAAACCAAACTCAGGTCCTCAGCAGGAGCAAGAAATGCCCTTAGCCTCTGGGCTGCCCCTCCAGGCCCTAACATTTCCTTTGTGTGCATGTGTATACTCTGAATATATTTGTGTGTACACATGTGCTATCTAGGTTCATGTGTGCATTGTGAGTATATTTGTGTGTATGTACGTGCTATATGGGTTCATGTGTGCAGGTATGTACTGTTGAGTATACTGCGTGTATACACATGCCATATGGGTTCATGTATGCACGTGTGTGCTGTGAGTATATTTGTGTATATGTATGTGCTATGTGAGTTCATGTGTGCATGTGGAAACCAGTGGGTAATCACTCCCTAACTTCTCTACATTATCTCATTTATTTATTTACTTGGGAGATGGGGCATACTTGCCACAGTGCATGTAGAGGTCAGAGTACAACTTGTAGAAGTTGGCTTTCTCTTTCCCAGGACCATGAGGGTCCTGGGAATTGAACTCAGATGATCAGACTTACTTCAACCACTGAGCCATGGCCCTTTTTATTTTTAATATTGTTGTGGGTGTGTGTGACGTGTATGAGCATGGGTACGTGGCTTCCTTCCTCCTTTGTCATCAAGGCACCAATCACTCATTTCTGCTCTGCTGTGCCCTTCAATCTATGAATTGAAGCCGATGAGCTTCTGGGAGATTCTTCTGTCTCTTCCTCCATTAAGCATAGCAGTGCTGAAACTTCATGGGGCTGGAAGATGGCTCAGTGATTAAGAGCACTGGCTGCTCTTGTAGAGGCTCTGGGTTCAATTCCCAGTACTTACATGGAGACTGACAACTACCTGGAACTCCAGTCCCAGGAAATCTGACACCTCATTCTGGCTTCTATGGGCACTGCATCCATATGATGCATATGCATACATACATACAGGCAAAATACCCACAAAATAAATAAAATAAATAAAATGCTGAGATTTCAGATGCACATCGGCACTTCCAGGTTTTTCTATGTGGGTTTTAGGAATCTTACTCAGGTCATTATGCTTGTAGGCCAAGTGATTTTCCTGCTGAGACTTCTCTCTAGCCCTCTCTCTTTACCTTTTGAGACAAGGTATCTCACTCATCTTGGAGCTCACCGACTGGCTAGCCTGGCTGGCCAGAGCACTCTTGGGTTCCCTGCCTCATTTCTCCAGTGCCACCGTCACAGGGAAACACTACCATGCCCAGTTGTTGTATTTTGATTTGTTTTGGGGATGGGGTTTCAATAGCTTGACGTCCTGTTTTGTGGTGTAGCTATTGGGAAGAGTAGTAAGGATCAGGACTGGAGTTCTGGAACTTGCTCTGTAGTCTAGGCTGGCTCTAAGTCACAGAGATCCACCTGCTCTTCCTCTGATGTGCTGGGATTAAAGGCATGCTCCACCATGAGTGACCCCATGCCTGCTTTTCACGTGTGTGCAAGGATCTAAACTCAAGACTTCAGGTTGGTGTGCAGGTACTTTACCAGCTGAGCCATCTCCTCAGTTCCTTGTCTCGTCTTTCTTGCTTGCATTGCTTCTGCTTTTGTTTCCTTTGTTTTGGCGTGATCTTTTGAGACAGGGTCTTATGTAGCCCAGAATGGCCTCAAACTTACTGAGTAGCTGAGGATGACCTTGAACTCCTGAATCTACCTCCCAAGAGCTGGGATTACCTGTATGTAACACTACGCTTGGCTCAGCTTGGTTTTCGTTTGGTTGGCTTGGTTTTACTTTGTGTGTGTGTGTACGTACATTCGTATGTATGTGCACGTGTGAATGGACATCAGATGACAACCCTGGATGTCTTCCCTCAGTTGTCATCTGCATTCTTTATTTTTCCTGAGACAGCATTACTCCTTTGGCCTGGAACTTGCTGACTAGATGAGTCTGGCTCCCTGGGAATTTCCAGTGACCCATTTGTCCACCTACTTCTCATAAATCTCCCACTAACCTAAGGAGAAGACGACCTTGAACTCACAACCCTCCTGCCTTAGCCTCCGGGGCTGAGATTACAGGCTTGGACTACCATGCCTGCCTGTGAGATGTTTAAACATTATTAATCTGTCTCCTCTCACTAGAATGTCAAAGCCAGAAATGGGCTTGGTCTGCAGCTGGCTCTCATTAACAAAAAAGCATTTGCTAGGCGAACTTTGCTGCTAAGATGCAAGCTCAATAATCAGAGGGCCTGTGAGCCCTTATCTCAGAACTGGCTGCAGTCTGGGCCTCTGGTTGCTTCCTAGCCCTTGCCCGGGAAGGGATTCCCCCCAATCTTACGGCCAGTAAGCTCAAAGAGCACTCGGTCATTGAGGCCCAGCCGCAGCTCTGGCATCCCAGACAGAAACACCTTCAGCTTGATGGTGCCCACAATCTCGCTGAGCAAGACACTCCCATTAGCATTGACCTGCAAAGGGGGTATCCCAATATGGGGTGTCAACAGATACACAGTCCCCTCTCCTGCCCCCAGGACACGAGGCATAGAAACTCACCAGAAGGTTAACAGACTCTATGACATCAATGAAGACCTCATTCTTTTTGTACTTGATCCCCTCAGAGCGCCACGACACAGCGTTGGTGACTGTGGGTGGCACCCGGGATTTGCCAGTCTCCAGCTTATTGCCCTGTTGTGTGATGTACCTATTGGGAAGAGCAGTGAAGATCAGCAGATCAACCCAGGGACACCTCAGATGGACTTCCAGTTCCTGTTCAGAGGTACTTCCCCTGCACTCACTCCTGCAGGATCTTGCTGTCCGTGGTCTGCGGAAAGCCGAAGTCCATGAGCTCATCCAGCAGTTCATACACAATGACAAAGTTATCTCGGATGCTCTCCTCCTCCAGCTCCTTAAAGTACTCACAGAAGACCTGGGTATGGGGTCCCCAGGAAACAGACACCACATAAGCTGGAAATACACTCAGCCAGCAAGCCAATAAGCAACTTTCATGGAGCAATTTAATGAGGGAAGGTGACAGGTCATGGAATCAATCACATCCAACATGCAGGAGTGGGAAGGAAAGAAACCTACACCTTGAAGGCTCTGGAAAGACAGCTAGAGGAAGGTTAAAATGGCTTCTTTAGGTATGGATATGGTACAGAGGTTAGAGGAAAACAGCTCCTCGCTTGTAGATCAGGGCTCTACCACTGGGCCACACCCTCAGCCCCTCACCTGGGGATTCCAGGCAGGGGCATCACTGAGGACCCACACTCCAGATTTTGTTTTTTGAGACTGGGTCTGACTATGGAGCCTAGGTTGGCCATGAACTTTCCATCCTCTTGCAGTAGCCTTCGAAGCTCTAGAATGAGAGGCCAGCTATGGTGGCTCATATCTTTAATTCCAGCACTCAGATGGCAGAGACAAGTGGGTTTTGGGAGTTTAAAGCCAGCCTGATCTACACAGCAAGTCCCAGGACAGCCAGGACTAAATAAAGAGACCTTGTCTCAACAAAGAAAACAAAACAAAACAAAACAAAACAAAATGTGGAGCTGAAGAGATGGTTCAGCGGTTAAGAGCACTGGCTGTTTTTGCAGAGCACCGGTGTCCCATGTTAATTCCCAGTACCAACATGGCAGCTCATAACTGTCTGTCTCTCCAGTCCCAGAAGATCCAACTCTGTTCTGGCTTCTGTGGGCACTGCCCACAGGAAGTGCACAGACACACATGCAGGCAGAACACCCATATACAAAAAAATAAAAGTAAATAAATCTTTAATAAAGTGTATGTTTTAATTTTTTTAATGTATATATTGCATATGCATCTTGAACCTTTATGTATCTGTCAGGTGATGTCAGGTGAAGCAAATGGATAGAATAAAACAGAGTGCATGGATACAAATTCTCTAGCACATGAAAAAACAGCATCAAAACAGAACAGACAGCCTGGCAGTGGAGGTGCGCACCGTTAATCCTAGCATTCAGGAGGAAGAAGCAAGCAGATCTGAGTTTGAGGCTAGCCTGGTCTACAAAGACAACCAAGGCTGTTACACAGAGAAACCCTAACTCGAAAAACAAACAAACAAACAAACAAACAAAAGAAACAAACAAAAAGGCAGATGGCTCAGCAGGTAAAGGCATTTGTTGCCAAACAAGACCTCAGTAAGATCCCTGGGACTCATGTGCAAGAAGGCTAGCTGTTCTCTGATGTCCACACCCATGCTTCACACATATGCAAGCATGTACACTTGCACACATACCCTCCCCCACAGGATTAACTAAATAAATGTAAAAATGTTCCAATATAAAACAAACCAGGTATACCTGTGGCCCTGGCAGTCAAGGTTAGCTGGGGTACATGAGAGCCTGTCTCAAAAATAAACACACAGATGAGATTACCTGCACAAAACTGGGCAGTCAGCATTGTGGATGTGGGGAGGGACGCAGGAGACACCACCACTTCCTGGGGATCCATGGGCCATAGTGGTTGCTAGGTGTGGGGAAATGTCTTTTTTCCTTTCTTTCTTCCTTATTTTTGATTTTGTTTTGTTTTGTTTTTTGAGACAGGGTTTCTCTGTGTGGACCTGGCTGTCCTGGAACTCGCTCTGTAGACCAGGCTGGCCTGGAATCAGGAGATCCACCTGCCTCTGCCTCCCTAGTGCTGTGATCAGAGATGTGCACTCCCACATTGGACTAACATTTTTGTGTAGTCCAGGATTGACCATCCTCTGAAGCCAATCACTGCCATCTTCAGAGTTCAACTGGACCAGCTTGCCAAAGAATCACCATGGTTGGCTTGACTACTGATGTCTGGAACACTCATCTGAATATCCAGCCACCATCCTGAGTGGGTGTGTGCAATTTTGCCCTGAGGGCATGTGGCCTGCACAGGGTCTCTGGGAAGGACTAGAGTGTATGGCTGGGGAAGGGAGAAGAGGGGACACCATCTTCACCACCATGGAAGAGTTGTTATCCGTACTGGATACAGACAGTCAGTATGGTTACTTTAGATTCTAAAAAAGTTTAGGGCCACCCATGAAGGACTATAGGATGACTCTGCAATTTAGAGCTTTTTGCTAATTGCTAATTAGGAGCTAATTGCTCCTAATTAGGAACTTATTGCTCCTACAGAAGACCAAAGTTCAACTCCAAGCATCCACATAGGGTTCACAACCATCTATGACTTCAGTTCTAGGGGATCCAACACCCTCTTCTGACCTCCACAGGTACCAGGCACAAACATGGTTCAAATACATAGATGCAGGCAAAACACTCAAACACATGAAATAAACATCTAAAACTCAGCATAAAATAAAATAAAAGTCACCCACACTCCTGCCCATAGCCCTGTCGGTAAGCCTAATAAACTAGTGGCTCCCAAGTGAATCACACTGTGGTTTGCTGGTGTGACCACAGGAGGAGGAGACATTGTTTACATCTCCCCAGGGAAGAAATTTTAGAAAGTGTGTGGTGTGTGTTGTGCATGTATGTCTGTGTGTGCACATGTGTAGGATGTATACATGTACAGGTCCATGCACATCCCTGGGCACATGTGTGTGGAGGCCAGAGGCTGATTGTGTCCTCTGCTCTTACTCCCACCTTCTCATTTGGTTTTTGAGACAGGGCCTCTCACTGAACCTGTAACTCATCAGTTAGGCTGGGCCAGCTGGGCAGCAACTCCAGAGAATCCACCTGTCTCACCTCTGCCTCTGCCTCCCCAGCACTGGGATTACAGGCATGAGCAGGGCAGGCACTTCCCAACTTCGTACGTAGATGCTGGAGCCTGAACTCAGTTCTTCATATGTACACAGCAAGCACCTTACCAACTAAGACATCTCCTAGCTCCACCATAAACTATTTTTTATTTTATTTTAATGAACTATTGTATACACACACACACACACACACACATACACACACACACACACACATATATGGTTGGCAAGATGGCTCAGTGGGTAAAAGCACTTGTTGCCAAGCTTTATAACCTGAGTCAATCCCTGGAGCCCACACAGTAGAATGGACCCAAGTCTTGCAAGTTGTCCTCTGATCTCCACAGGTGTACTTGTGGCACCCGTGTACTGCACTCCCCATGAATGAACAGATGTAAAAAAATTATACATTGTAATCAAGCCAAGCTGGGTATGGATATTATGTCTCACAACTGTAATGCAATACTCAGGAGGCTAAAGCAGAAGGGTCACAGAGAATCTGAGTCTAACATTGCTTATCAATGAGTAGTATAAAAAATAAAATCATCCAGACATAGCACACACCTTTAATTCCAGCATGCAAGAGGCAGAGGCAAGCAGGTCCTGAGAGATCCAGGCAAGATAGGGTTAGATGATAGAATCCTGTCTCAAAAATTTTGAAAATAAATAATAAAAAGCACTTCTGAGGTCTGGAGAGACAGATCAATGGTTAAGAGTGCTTGTTGTTCTTGCAGAGGACCCTGGTTCAGTTCCTAGCACACACATCAGGCTGCTCACAATCTCTTGCAGTAACTCTGGATCCAAGGGATCCAATCCCCTCTTCTGGCCCCTACAGGTACTGCACACAAATGGTGCACATACATATACTCAGGTACACACACATTCACATAAAACAGAAAGATATATATATATAACTTTCCAGAGACTGCAAAGATAGCTCAGCCATTAAGAACACTGGCTATTCATCCAGAGGATCCAGGTTTGATTCCCAGCATCCTCATGGTGGCTTGCAACCATCTGTAATTCCAGTTCCAGGCCCTCTTTGGGCCTCCCTGGGCATGTGACACATAGGCATAATTCAGGCACATTCATAATTGTAAAATAAATCTTAAAAATTAAAAATGAGACAGACAGATTTAAAACAGAGAAACCCTGTCTCGAAAAACAAAACAAACAAAATTAAAAATGAACTTCCTGCCAGGAACAGTAGTGCATGCCTTTCATCTCAGCACTAGGAGTGAGTTCACTTATATAGCAAGTTTGAGACCAGCCAGGGATACAAAGTGAGACTCTCCACCACCACCCCCAAAAAAAAGAAAGAAAAAAGGGAGAAAAGAGAAAAGGAAAAAAAAAGAACAATACCTTTCTATTGTATATAAGGTATGCTTGTATACATGAAGCATAAACACACTTCCTGCAGACTTTGGTCTGATCTCTGGGACAACTCACTATGCATATGCAAATTCTGACACCTGAAAGCATCCTCTGTCTGGAGCACACTGATGCACATCTGCTTCTCCTGGAAGGGCAAAATGCACTCGTCCAACATTTGAGCCTTGTTCTGCTCAAACCTCCACCCTATGCACACCTCAGGACCTTTGTGTCTTCTGCTGGGGACACTTCCTTGGTATCACTTCAGCTCCTTAGCAGCTATCTTTCTTCCCCTCCCCACCCCTGTCAGGTTCTCAGGCACAGAAACAAGGGATTTCCTGAAGGTCACACATCAGAGAAGTGGGACTGGAGCCCAAGTCCCTGGAGCTCAGATCTGGGTAAGACTCTTTCAAGGGAGCTGTGAGAGAAGAGCGAGGAGACTTTAATGGGGAAGGTCAAAAGAGAGGGCCTGACAGGGGTGTGCACAGCAAACAGACAGACAGACCAGATAGCCAATGAGAGGCCAGTACCTACCTCCACAGTCTTGTACAGAAAGGAGTATACCAGAGAGGCATTGGCGTTCTTCAGCGTGGTGGCCACCACTGGTGCATTAAGGTTAAGGAAAAAGGGCCATTTTTGAGGGAGGGGTGTTACATGTCCCCTGCTGTCCCCCTCCCCACTGCTGCTGGACCTCACCCCATACACAACCTGAGTTGGGGCACATGCACTGTGCACTCTGTTCTCAGCGCTGCCTTCTGGATGGATGAGTTCTCACACTCCTGCCCAGCATGGGGTGGATACAGTAGAGGTTGCTGTGTTTGATCCACAAGAAGTGCACTCGGCCGTGGCTCAGCAGTGGGGCCAACACACCCTCCTCCTCATGCTGCATAAGCAGCGGCATGAAGTGGTCAATCTCCGTCATGGGCACATCACCTTTATAGTTTCGGCTAATCAGGGGCTAAGGATAGGTAGAGAGGACTCAGTCACCACCAGTACCCAGACCTAGAGGACAGGGGCCCTAGGATGTCTAATTCTCTTCCCCCTAAGTCTCCTTTCCAATACACATCTGGCCTCTTCCGGTCTTATGGAAGAGATGATGAGATAATACCTCATGTAGCCTAGGCTGGCCTTGAATCAAACGTAACGGAGGATGACCTTGAACTCCTGATCTTCCTTCTTCCACTTGGCTAGAGCTGCAGTTACAAGCTCTCTACCAAGTAAACTACATCCCCAGCCCACCTTTCCTTTACTTATTTATTAATTTAGACAGTTTCTCAATGGAGTCCCAGCTGGTCTCAAACTCTCAATCCTCTTGCCTTGGTGTCTTGAGTGTTGAGATGACAAGTGCTTGCCACTGTGTCATGCACAGCGTCTAATTGTCACCAGACTTCTTATCTGAGGAGGCTAGGTAAGACTGAGACTTTGCCTGCCTTGGTTTTCACCATGTTAAGTGGGTACATGATACCCACAGCTAAAAGTACCTTGGGTGCATATCAAGGCCCATTAGCTTTCTACTAATGAGTGTTTTGCTGGGGATGGGCTTGGGGGGGGAGGCAGGAGGATCAAATGCAAGGCCATCCTCTGTTACAAAGTAAGTTCAAAGACAACATGGGCTACATGAGATTCTGTCCCATAAAAAGAAAAACAGAAAAAGGGTGATGGACTGGGGTGTAGCTCAGCCGCAAGGACTAGCCTGCCATGCACGAAGCCCTTGTTTAACCCTCAGCACTGTAAAGTCAATCAATCATCACCCAGTAAGGCTGGATGTACCAGCCTCCTCCCAGCTACCAGGGAGGCCAAGACAAAAGGAAGAGCTCAAAGCCCGGATTAGCTACAGAATTTGAAGCAGGGTAGCTCAATTTGGGTAACTCAATCAGATATCATTTCAAAACAAAAAGTAGAAAGGGACTGTGAGAGAGCTCAGTGGGTGAAGGGTCTTGCCACCGAGCCAGATGACCTGAGGTCCATCCCAGCACCCACATGGTGGAAGGACAGAACAAATGCTCATATACAAAATGAAAAAATAAATGTAAGGCAAGGAGCCAGGTGGTGGTGGCACATGCTTTTAATCCCAACACTCGGGAGGCAGAGGCAGGTGGATCACTGTAAATTCAAGGTCAGCCTGGCCTACTGAGCGAGTTCCAGGACAGCCAGAGTTACCAACAGAGAAACCGTGTCTTAAAAAAAGAAAAAAAAAAAAGAATTAGGATGTGATTTATCGGTACTGTGCTGCCTTAACTTGGACTCCATCCCCACCACCGAGGAGGAGGAAGAGGAGATGGAAGAGGAGGGTGGAGATGACATCGAATTTGCAGAGTTCAGTGCCCACCTGAACATTGAGGCAGGTGTCTTTGTCTCCATTTTCCAGACTGAGTTAACTGATGTTTTAAACTATGTCCACAAAAAGCAGACAGGTGGAACTGAACGGCCTCCAGAGCTGTTCTTGTTCAAGGGTATTTTATTTTTTTTGTTTTGTCTTTAACACTGGGCTCAGGTCATCCTTCTGCCTCAGCTTCCAAGAGTAGCTACGATGACAGGTGCATGGTACTACACTGGCTCCATTGTTACCAACAGTAACTGTGTGCATGATGTGTGTGAGAGGGTCTGACCGTGGCTAGTGTGTATGTGGGCAGAGGTCAACTTTGTGGGTTGTCTCCTTTCCCTTTTACCTAGGTTTGGAGCTTAAACTGAGATCACCCAGCTTGAGCAGCTAGTGCCTTGACTCCTTGAGCCTGTTTGTTTTTGAGGCAGTGTGTCACATAGCCCAGGCCTGCTTCATACTCCCCTGATCTCCCGATCCTTCTACCTCCACCTCCCAAATGCTGGAATTATGGGTGTTTATGCAGTGCCAGGGAATCAAACCTAGGTCCGTGCGCATGGTAGACCAGTCGGCTCACAAAGAGGCACATGCCCAGTCTGTCATTTTATTACAGGCTCTTGTTTTCATCTCTGCAGCTGTGATTGCCGCTGGAGAAGGCTCAGGTAAGGAGAGAGGCGGCCTGCTTCTGTGAGTATTTGCTGAGCTCCACGGTTTGCAGAAGCTATGCTCACTGGTTCAGGGCTCTCGTACGGTGGGAATCTTCCGTATTCCCATTTTACATACAGGGAAACTGAGACAGACAGGCCCCCTAGTCACAGACGCTGGCCGCAGAGGGAGGGTCCCCGTCTCCGGGTCCTGCACCCTGGGCCCGCAGCCTCGACCGGCGCCCCTCGAGCCCTCGCCCTCTGCCTCACCTTGCCCTTGACGTCCAAAATGAAGACAGCAGAGGCCGACATGGTGGCGGCCGGTGAAGCTGGGAGGCCGGAGGGAGTGGCAGAGGCGGTAGCGCAGCTTCCTTCTTCCTGCGGAAGCGCCCTCGCCCAGGTGAGCTGCCAGGTGAGTGCATCTTAAAGGGATGGCCGCCAGGTGAGCGCGTCTTAAAGGGGAGGGCCGCCAGGTGAGCGATGTGGTCGGCAGCAAACGCCAAGGGTGCATCAGGAGCTGGAAAGGGCAGAACTTGAGGAGTGTCAGCTAGCCTGTCTCAGTTTCTTTCGGCGAACAGGAATGCCTGGGTGGATGGTGAGACCCCGGGATATCTACCCATTGATCCTTCTACTCGCCCACGTGCATCCGTATGTCGATTAATTCAACCTCTCATCCAACCACCCGTGTATCCATTCATCCACCGCCCCCACTCACCTGTCCACCCATCCATCACCCCTCCCACATGCATGCATCCGCACCAACATCCATCATCCCACCGGTACATACACGATGCATCCATCTGTCCCCCAGACATCAGTCTATTCATGCATCAATGTCGCTTATCTCGCCCCAACATACCAGTCTCAAAAGGACCTTGCCCTGTTCCTATTCGAGTCCCAGTGCCCACCACTAGATGTTCAGTAATGTTAGATCCTCTTACACACTCACACTACACATTTATTTCGAGACAGTGTTTCTCTGTGTGGCCCGGGCTGTCCTGGAACTCGCTCTGTAGACCAGGAATCCACCAGGGTCTGACTCCCGAGTGCTGGGATTAAAGGCGCCACCACACCCGGCTTGTTTTCTGTTTGTTTTTGTTTTTGTATTATTATTAATTCTAGAAGGAAGGTTGAGTAACCTAGGATGGCCTGGAGCTCATTATGCGTCCCGACTGGCCTCAGCCTTCCAAGTACTGAGACTATAGTCACAAGCCACCATGGCTGGCTTTGTTTTTGTTTTCTAACTTCATTTACTTATTTAATAGCCCGGACTGGCCTAAAACTCAAGATCATTTTGTCTCTACCTATCAATTGCTGGGATACCGTTTCACGGAGGGTAGGGAAAGAAACGCCAAACCTCCGCGGACTCGGTTGCACGGTGTTTCCTTTCTGCTAGGCCGCCAGGGGGCGCCACAGTCCGCTTGGGCCTCGTGTCGTTGTTCCCCCACGCCCCGCCCTGTGCCGCCCCGCCCTGTGCCGCCCCGCCCCGCCCCGCTCCGCCAGCCCGCCTGCCTCAAACCTTCAGGCCAGGAGGCCAGGTGAAGAAAAGTCAGAGGATAGAGAATCCCTCGCGGGAATTGTCCTAAGGCAGAGGCAAGGCGTCTATATGAAGAGTTTATCAGCCACCCAAGGGTGGAGCCGAGCACAGACATTTTCAAGGCTACACAGCCTGGTTATTAGGTCACAGTTCTGTTCTAGTTGTTTTTACCGTCTGAGGATGGAATTCCCACCGTAGCGTGTGCCAGGCGCCTGGCAATCGCTGAACACTGATTACACTCCTAGCTCTTAAAATGTTTTTGTTGGGAGCCTCCATGAATAGCACAGGCTAACCTTAAACTCCCAGCTCTTCCGTCTTACCCTCCCTAGTAGCTGCATCAGCTTCAGTTTGCCATAAATATCTCCCAAGAAGAAATCCTACAGATAATCACACACACACACACACACACACACACACACACACACACACCTCTTTTTAAAGACCCATGTAGCCCAGGTCTGCCTGTGTATTAAAGATCACCTTGAACTCCTGATCAGACTTCCCTTCCTTCCAAGTGCCAGGATGGCATACCACAGTCCATTGAAGTTGTGTAGTAGTGGAAACCCAGGGCTTTGTGTGTGCTAGGCAAGCACTCTCAACTAAGCCACACCCACAGCCCACAGCCCCCACCCCCTGGATGACCCTGGAGGAAAGAGAGAGCTGTTGCTATCTTTGACAGATATGGAAACTGAAGTTTGGCTCTAAGATGGTAAAGTCATCCAAGAGTTTTATTTGTCTGATTTTGTTGTTTGTGTTATTACATAGCCCAAAATGGCCCGGAAATCATTATCCTCCTGCCTCAGTGCTTGGGACATGCACATGCCAAGTTAATGTGATGCTAGGGTTGGAACCCCGGGCTTCTTGCATGCTAAGCTCATGCTCTACCAACTGAGTTCCAACTCTCAGGTTTCAGGTTGCCTCTGCTCACAGGAGAGGAATTCCTCGGGATCATCAGCTGACTAGGGGCAGCCTGGGCTCACCTCACCCCTGCCCTAATTGGGAGTACTGGGCAGATTCCTGGGGCTCACTGACCAGCTAGCCTAGCCTGTTTGCAAGGCCACTGTGAGACAGACAGACAGACAGACACACACACACACACACACACACAGACTCCTCTCAAGCCTGGCTGGTGGCATAAGCTTTTAATTCCAGCACTCTCCAGGAAGACATAGGTGGATCCCCAGAGTGAGTTGCAGACCAGCCAGGCCTGCATGGTGTCACCCGACTAAAAACAAAACAGAACAAATACAAGATGTGTGTGTGTGGATAGGGATGGTCAGCGAGATGGCTTAGTAGACAAAGGTGCCACCTCGGGACCCCAATCTAATCTCCAGGTCCCACAGGCTTGATGGGAGAGAAATGACTCGGGCAGGTTGTCCTCTGCCCTCCACACACATACCCAAAAAATAAATCAAATATAATTTTAAAGGAGGGTGGATGGCTCCTGAGGAAGGGATGGATCTGCAGTTATCCTCAGGCCTCCAAACTTGTGCACAGCCCAAGCCAGCAATGCTCTCCTGGGGCCCGGGATGCCTTTACAGGGTAAATGGAACCCAGAAGCCTGGGCCCAGCGCCCTGGAATCTGAAACTCAAGGCCTATTTAGCTAAAAAATTCATGAGACCAAGAGCCTCAGTGGGAGCAGAGAACAGACTAGCTCTGTCTCAGCCAGCCCAGCCCAGCCCTGCCTAGCCCAGCCAGTTCTGGCTCAGTAGCCACCACTACCCCCAGAGGCAGTGGCTTTGTCTCAGTTTGTCCTCCCCCAGGCCACGGTCTCTACTTATCAGCCTTCTTCCCTTTCCTCCCCTTTAAAGAAGCCGCTGTAACTCACAGTGACCATGGCCCTCTGTCCCTCTCATACCTTTTATGGCTCCCAAGCCAGCACAGTCAGGTTTCTGCTAGCCTCAGGGCTTCACTCCACAAGGGCCCTAGACTTACTGATTTCTGTCCGTTTCCTGCCCCTGACCCCTCATTGCAAAATTCTGGCCATCTTGCTTTCTTTGCAGCAGGCTTCCCTCAGCTTTCTCTGTGGAGAGTCCCTCTGACTTCCCACTCCGTGTCCAGGGCCCTCCTGTGCCCCACAGCCCCACTTCACACTTGCCTTGTAACAATGGATTTTAAGATGGGGGTCTCTTTTGCCCCAGACTAGCCTTGAACTCCTGATCCTCCTGTTCCTGCTTCCTGAGTGCTAGGAGTACAGCTGCCACACTGTGCTTGTATAGTGTATTTTAGTATTTATTTTATTTTATTTGTTCTTCAAGACAGGGTTTCTCTGTTGTAACTCTGACTGTCCTAGAACTCACTCTGTAGATGAGACTGGCCTCAAACTCACAGAGAGCCTCTGCCTCTGAGAGCTGGGATTAAAGGATTAAAGGTGTGTGCCACCACCAAGCTAGTGTCTATTTTAAAGCACTTACATTTTTATTTATATATTTATTCTTCATTCATTTATTCTTCTATCTATTTATTTGTTTGTGTGTGATGGGGAGAGGCACCTGTGCCAGGGCACACCTGTGAAGATCAGAGGGCAACTTGAAAGACTTGGTTCTCTCCTTCCACCAGGTGGATCTCAGAAATCAAATTCAGGCTTGGCTGCAAACACCTTTCTTTTCCTGTTCAGCCCCACGTCACCCAATTTTAAGACTTTTATGGTAGAGCAATGGGGAGAACGCTTGATGGATAAAGTACTGGCTGTGCCAGCATGAGAACCTGTTTGGGACCCCAGCATCCACAGAAAAAAAACATGGTGGAGACATGGGGGACCCCTGGGGCTGGCCCACAGAGACATGGGGAGCCCCGGAGTTAGCCAGCCAATATAGCCAAACTGGTGAGCTTAAGATTCAGTGAGAAACCTTGCCTCAAAAATCAGTGCAGGGAACTGCTCTAAACTCCCCCAAATGTACTTATTTGTTGTTGTTGTTTTTTTAAGAAAGTTCTCACTATACAGCTCTGGCTGGCCTAGAATTCATTATGTGGACCAGGGTGGCCTGGAACTCACAGAGATTTACTTACCTCTCACTCCAGAGTGCTGGGATTAAAGTTGTACTCCCAGCAAAAATGAAATAAATCTTTTTAAAAAGCCTTCTTCCCCCCTGCTCTCCTGCACTGGTTCCCTTCTCTCTAAAAACCATTGTTTGTTCAGGTCTTTTACATACAAATGTATGCACACATATGATGTCTTTCCAGACTCCAATGCCATATAGGACTAAATATATAATTTGCCCAAAATAAATCTGCCCCAGGAGTCTGGCTGACAACTTCGGAGGAGGTGTGGGCTTCACAGTCCCACTTCCTGGAGTTCAAGTCGTGGTTCTTCCCCACGCCACTGTGTGGCAGTGAGGAAATTGTTTAACCTCTCTGAGTACTTTCGCCATACTGGAAAGTTGTTATAAAGACTTCATATAAAAATTTGTACCTCTCTTGACTCTGAGTCAGCTCTAAAAAACCCAGCTTTCATGACCGGAGACATGGCTCAGAAGTTAAGCTCTTCCAGAGAACCTAGCTCTTCCCAGCACCCACATGTCAGCTCAAAAACATCTGAAATT